>JANAVB010040071.1:102500-169926 GCA_029216955.1 Iris pallida | reverse complement strand
AACACGTGCAATTCGTGGCGAGTTATCCGTCCACACGATCGATGATGCCCCAGATTGGAGACAACCATTCATCGACTTTGTCATCTACGACATCCTGCCCGAGAACCCAAAGGAAGCCACTTCCATCAGACGGCGTTCTCTCAGATTCTTCTACGATACAGAGATAAAAATGCTGTATCGCCGCTCCTACGACGGATTACTGCTTCGGTGTCTGTCAAACGCAAAAGCCAAAGAAGCCGAACGAGAAGCTCATGACGGTATCTGCGGGGCCCACCAGCCCGGCCCAAAACTGCAAGACCGCCTTCGCCGAATGGGCTACTATTGGCCCACAATGGTGGCAGATGCGATAGATTACGCTAAAAAATACAAAGCCTGCCAAGTCCACGTGGACTTCATTCACCAACCATCCGAGTTTCTACATCCGACAATGGCGTCCTGGCCATTCGAAGCATGGGGAATGGACATTATTGGTCCAATCACCCCACCTTCCTCCCGAGGACATCGCTTCATACTTGCGATCACTGATTACTTCTCCAAGTGGGCGAAAGCTGTCCCACTCGCAGAAGTCAAAACTTCAAACGTGATCAGTTTCCTTAAGCATCACGTTATCTACCGCTTTGGACTGCCCCGAAGGATCATCCATAATAATGGTCCGCAGTTTGCAAGCCACGCTTTCTATCGGTTCTGCGATAAGCACCGTATTCAGAATGTCGTTTCGACACCATATAATCCGACAGTAAACGGGTTGGCAGAGGCATTCAACAAAACAATCATCAAACTCCTCAAGAAATTTGTCTCCTCTAACAAACGCGACTGGAACGAGAAGCTCGGTGAATGCTTATGGGCTTATCGTACCACAGTTCGAACAGCCACCGGGAATAAACTATTCTCCCTGGTGTACGGGAGTGAAGCAGTCCTCCCATTGGAGACTCAGATCCCCTCACTACGCGTCGCCTTCACGCATCAATTGACGACAGACGAAAACCACCATCATCGGCTACAGGAATTGGAGGCACTAGATGAAAAGCGCCTCTTGGCTCAGCAACGAATTGAACTATACCAAGCACGCGTCTCTGGAGCCTTCAACAAGAAGGTCAAAATCAGAACATTCCAGGTGGGCGATCTCGTCCTGGCAGTCCGGAGGCCGATGGTCATGACTCACAAGACCGCCGGCAAATTCCAGCCAAAGTGGGAAGGCCCATTTATCGTTGAGACAATATTCTCCAACGGTGCTTACCGCCTCACAAAACAAAACGGAGACTTGCTTATGTTGCCCGTCAACGGCAAGTTCCTGAAGAAATATTATGTCTAAACGACATTCTCTCCAAGATCTTTGAGTCATGTACCCGCTGGTACCGCTGAACTCACATCCACAACATTTCAGATTATCGAGTCATGTACCCACTGGTACCGCTGAACTCACATCCACAACATTTCAGATTATCGAGTCATGTACCCGCTGGTGCCACTGAACTCACACTTTCTCAATATTCTAAATTACCGAGTTATTTACCCGCTGGTGCCTCTGAACTCACATTTCGGTCACTCTTTCAGATAGTAAGTCACGTATGATTATACCTCTAAACTTTCTTCCTGGAAGAGATCCTCCCTCATGATCTACTACCCGCGCTCCCAGTGCACAAAAAGGGTAATCGATCCACAAATTTCCAAAACGGCCATGTCCTCATTACATCTGAGCCGTTTTCACTTCCACCAAAAACAAACTGCCCCCCGCATAGAACTTCCACGTTCTCCTACCTCTGAGTCGTTCTATGTACCCCCCTTCATTGAGCCTACTCCTGCCATGTCCTCATTACCTCTGAGTGGGAAGGCTCCGTCGAAGAAACCTTCATGCTTGCCATGTCCACATTACCTCTGAGCAAGTATGTCGGTCCCCTTTCAACCTATTATCTGTACCCACAACCGGAGTACGACAAGGATAATAGGTCCACAAATGTCCTCTGTTGACTACAAATGTCCTCTGTTGACCACAAATGTCCTCTGTTGACCACAAATGTCCTCCGTTGATCGCAAATGTCCGCTATTGACCACGAATATCTTCCGTGAAGTCTCCCCTGCCATGTTCTCATTACCTCTGAGCAGGAAGATTCTACGATAAAACCTTCATGTTTGCATGTTCTCATAACCTCTGAGCAAATATGTTGGTTTCCTTTCATCCCATTATCCGTATCCTGAACCAGGGTATGCCAAGGATAATAGGTCCACAAATATCCCTTGCTAAGCTTCTTAGCATAAATCCACCATCTCACCATGCCCCGGGAGCCCAGCTGCTCTACGGCATTCTTTTTTCCAATACCGAGAGCACCCATGACCACTTTGCCATGGCTGTTCCGGATATCCTGACCAAACTTGTTATCCGTACCTAAAACCAAGGTACGCCTAGGGTAACAGGTCCACAAATAATCCCCTAGCAAGTCCAATTCCACAAACGCCACAAGTACAAGAAAGAGAAGATGAGTTGAAACATGCTCATTTATTCAAAATTCAAAGTGCTACATCATTTGGGATCACATCCCTTACAAAAAAAAAAGAAAAAAAGAGAAGCAAAAGAAAACAGAAAGCTGATCACTGCTCTGGGGCACATAACGCCCTGAGACGGTCC
This sequence comes from Iris pallida, assembly GCA_029216955.1. NCBI lineage: Eukaryota > Viridiplantae > Streptophyta > Magnoliopsida > Asparagales > Iridaceae > Iris > Iris pallida. The sequence goes on along the minus strand of JANAVB010040071.1, from coordinate 167,303 downwards.
GTCAGCAACCGACCGCTCAAACCTCTGGGTAGCTCGACGCTCCGCCTCTTGGGTCAGCACCGCCTCGTCCTCCAGTTGAGCATGGGCTTGCCAGTTATCCTCGAATCTCTTAAAGGCCAGCTCCAGGTTAACAGAAGATCGGGAAACCTTCTCGGCCTCCGAACGATTGACTCATGTTCCGTCTGAGCAGCCTTCAGCTCTGACTCTAAGAAGGCCAACTCCTCCTGGAGTACGAGAATCTGCTCCTTCGTGTCAACAATTCCACGAGAAGCAGACTCTTCCCTAGCACGACAAGCCTGACTCCGACGACCCAGCCTGTCATACGAAGCGAAGAACTTGTTAAGGTCTCCCTGTACAACGGGACCGGCAGTATCTCGAACGAGCTTGATCCTATCCCGAGCAGCAATGAGGAAGCCCCGCTCCCGCTCAATCGCAGCAGGCAAGCCCGCCTGCCGTATCGCCAACAATTGGGTCATAAGCTGATCAGCCTCTGCCAATTTAGGCTCCAGGAGTACAGCCAACCCCACTCCGCCAGGAAGAGACTTCAAAGTTGCAACCTGACCACGAGCGTACCGCAGAGACAGACTAAAAGGGGTCCCCCGTTCTACCACAGCATCTACGCCCCTCTTTAAATAGCGATAAAAGCTATCGACCACATCCTGCATCACCTCGTCCAGAGCCTCCGAGGAAGCCGGTGTCAACGGGAGTGTGGTCGGCAACGCTGAAGAAGACGCAACAGAATCTGCCGCTCCTGCCACAAGAGAAACAAACTCTGCATAGAAGGACGCATAAATAGCGGCCAACTCCTCTTCAGCGGCCCGCAGAACTTGAATGCTCGACAGGGTCGAGAGGTCAATCTTCGGAGCCGTATGATCAGCAGAGGACGAGCTGGAAACCATCGCCAGCTCCATTTCCATCTGCCCGGGGTTGGCGGGAGGCCTCTCGACATGAGACGGCGAAGGAGAGGGAATGCTCCTTTCTCCCAGATCACGGCAGGTCGAGCCTTTCCCAAGAACTCTGCGGTGGGAAGTAAAGGGTCAGGACCTGTAGGGCCAAGGCAACCATGAATCGATTTGACTCGGAGGATATGTTGATAGAGCAAATAAGCCACCTCACTAGTCAATATTTGGCTTATCTTACCAGTGGAGGAGTGTGGAGGCTGAGGTTCGCCTACAGCCATCGCAGCCTCTTCACCAACAGTCTCTGAGTCAGGTATAATAGGCTCCTCCGCCCCTGCACCCGGGAAGGGATGCGACGAGATCGGCGTCGCCTTGCTGAAGTTCAGCGATCTCGGAGACGGGCCCGAGGAAACCTTCATCACCCCGGGCCGAGGCCTCAGCAACCTGGGAGCTTCCAGCCGCCGCTGAGAGAGCCCCCGCAGAAAGGACCACGACACACATGTCGCTAATCAAAGTAGCAAGGGCCGGATCAACTCCAAGGGCAGTAGACGGTTCAGGAGAGGCCGGTTCATCAGACGCCTACAAAGAAAAGTGATTAAGTCATATCTCCAAGAGAAAAGAAAACTACAACAAAGAGATGGCTCCGACTTGGCCTTACCTTCGAAACATCGCCTGTATCCTCACCCCTCTCCGTAATAAGTAGCCTACGGGGTCCCACCGCCGCTCTCTTCACAGAAAAGGCTACTCCTCCGCCAGTAGACTCACGCCTGCCTCGCTTACGCAAGGGACCAGGCACGACAGGCGGTAGTTCTACCCGCACACTTGGTCTACCGCCTCATCTAATACAACCGAAGGTTGATCCGTCATCATCTCATCTGCCATGACGGGAGGCTGACCCGCCGTTGCCTCGTCACCAGAAGAGCGAGAGTCCTCGTCGTCCCGCTCGTTGTCTTCCTCAATTGTGTCGAAGGACTCAGAATCGGGCATAGGAACTCTATTCGCCTCTTTCTTCTTTGCCCTCGACACCATAGCCTTCTCTTCCAGGCGAGTGCCCACGATGAAGCTAGTCCTCGGGTCAAAATCGAAGGGAGGAGAATTTGCCATAACATGATATAAGGCCGCCATATGCAAGATTTCCCCTATCACGTTTGCGGCAGGAACCGAGAAGCTAGTTCGAGTATGACAAGTGTCATAGTAGCTCCATGCCCTAATACCATCAAGAATGCTACCTTCAAATCCCAGGTGGGAACTGGGACGCCAGAGGAATAGCTGACTATACCCAAATTGACGGGCAAACCTTCTGGGCAAGTAGGGCTCTAAGTACACAGTGTTGTGATTGCGGTAAACTAAATATGCCGGGCAAATGTTACGCAGCCAGAAACGCATCTTTTCAGGTAAGAAATGAGGAGGTCCAACACCATCAACATGAACACTCCTCACTTCTTGGTCGGTAAAACGGGGAACGGACACGAAAAAATTATATCCGTCCACCCTCGCCAACATCCTCCGACACGCCGGCATGGTACTACATTCCCAAGGCTGATGGTGATACCTGAAAAGAAAAGCGTCATCGTCCGTAACGCCATCCCCCGTCCCAGGCCTCATCAAAGACTGATAATGCAACAACAGCCATCCCAACAAGTAATGATAAGGCAGTTCTATATGTTCAAAGTCCATTGCCACATCACGAGCATGACCTTGGACGAGAAGGCACGGAGACCATGCTGAATACTGCACACCATAGCAGGAAGAAGAGCCAGCCTGACCCCAAAGGCCAACTTCACGGCAGGGAGAATGAAGTGGCGACTGATCCTCTCGATAGAACCTGCCCCTCCTGAGACCACACAATTGCGCCACACCATTAAAAAATCCGCCAAGAGTGTCTTCTCTGACAGCCGCCGGGTACTATAATAAAAATAGCTGAAGGAGTCGATCTGGCTCCCAAATTTGTTACTTTTGGACTTTGACCTCCTAGCAGTCGACACCAAGTCCTCTACTTCCCTAGGAGTTTGACGATCCCGGGAAGTAACCCGGCCAGCAGCGCTGAATTTGAAAAGGTATGAGACCCAAGATTTGGTATGGGGAGCATCCCCTTCCGAGCTGTCATTTTTTTGGATAGCCGTTCGGTGACAGGTGCTATGATGACACAATAGTTCTTGATACACAGCGACGAAACCTGGGAATCGTCGGTCTAAATCATGGAACTCCTCATTCGTCGGAGTATACGCTTCGAAGGGCTCGTCTCCCCAGGGGAGCTTGGAGACAGCATACATCTCGTGAAGAGCGAGCCCTAATTCCCCTACAGGGGTAAAGAAAGTCCCTGTCCGATGATTGTACATCTCCAGAAAGGCCATGAACAATGGCTTATTAACGGGCAACCCGTGGCTGGTACCCGGATAGCATCATAAAGATTGACTTCTCGCAAAAATTCCCCGTAGTTCCGTAGAATCTACGAGGTCAGGTTAGCCCACGGGGGAATGGGGTGTAACCAACTCGGAAGTACCAATCTGCCAACAGGATAGGACCCTTTGCGAGCAAGCTGGCTCAGGAAGGTGTCAGCCTGAGTGAATTAGAAGTTAGGACCGGGCGTGTTGATGAAGGTACCCGGAACTAACCCCATCACGGATCGACTGGCCGGATCCTTGATCGCGCGCACTGACCCAGTGGTTTTGTTGTAACGGATATTACCAACAAATATCCCTGGTCTGGTTGGAGTGAGGGTGTCTGGCATCTGCCTGTCCAAAACGATTATGTTGAACCACGCAAAAGGGAAATGGCGCTTCATAATGGGGATGTGAATCGGCATCCCGTCCAGGTCAAAATCCCAACTCTCGAAAACATCCAGCACTCGAGAATTTTCTATGATCAACGCATCCCCAAAGAGGAAGACCGGTCTCAGATACTTTCCATCAGACTTCCCGGAGCTCATCATGTCACTAAGGAATTGGAAAGATTGAACCCTGATAGCATTTAGTCGCTCCAAAGGTTCATTAACAAGGAGCTGCTCGGATACTTGACGGACTAAGTCATCCCGACGCACGCCCAAGGCGAACTGATTCGAGCCAACCAGAAGTTCCCCCGTAGGATTTGCTGGCAGATTCACTGAAGAAAGACAAAAGAGACAAGTCAAAAAGATAGCCGAAACGTAAATTACTTGATGCTTATGCGGCTTAAGCATAGCCTCATGCAGCTCAGTTTGAAAGAGCACATGCGGTTCAGTTCGAATAAGCTTATGCGGTTCGGCTCGAAATGGGCTTATGTGGCTCAGTGCGGATGAGCTTATACGGTTCGGTTCGAAAGGAGCATATGCGGATACGGTCCAAATTCGAACAAGCTTATATGGTTCGGCTTATGCAGTCCAGTGCGGATGAGCTTATGCGGTCTAGTTCAAATGGGCTTATGCGGTCCAGTCTAGATAAGCTTATGCGGCCCTGATGATGAAGTAGTTATGCGGCTGCAAACAACAACTTTCATGCGGCTCAGGCCTGGGTCATATCCCATGCGCCCGAATACGAGTCGGACACGCAGCATACTTGGAAATATAGGCTCGCACATAAGATATGTGGCGTAGCCATGACAGTTCATGTTGATGGTCCTACCAGCAATAGGCGGGTGAACGTCGGGGTAGAAAACAGGCACGTCAGCCGTCGGAGGAGCCGCCACGTTCGCCGCCGCAGTCGATGAAGATGCGGCCTTCTTGCCCTTCGCTGCCACAAAAGATGACGCGACCTTCTTGCCCGCAGCAGCGGCAGTCTTCTTGGAAGCTATTGTCGATCGTTGATAGGAGAAGACGAAGAGGAAGTCGCAACAAGGAGTTCGAGCAAAAGAGAGAAGGTAAAGAAAACCCTAAAAGAATAAAATTACTCCTATTTATAGGCGAAGGAGGCTTGAAAAATCAAACAAACGCCTCGATCCACGTGCCGCCTAAAAGAATAAAGGAAAAATGCTTCGGTCAAAACAAAACTGACCCTTGGGATCCTCCTCCAAGAGGCGGCAAATCAAGGGCATTTAATCCAGAAGATTTGCACACGTGGCTGGGACACGTGGCAAAAAGTCTATACGGCATAACAGCTCATGCGGCCAGATAAATCTATGCGGCTGAATCATCTATGCGGTCAACAAAGGCCATGCTTTTTATTCAAAGTATTTCAATTTTACAAATTAAAAACTTTGAAGGGGGTCTTGTAGAAGCATGGAAAATATCAGAATGATGATCTATGCGGCTCGGAACAGGAGAACCCCATGCGGCTCATACAGGAGCAGCCTCATGCGGTTCAGAGAGACTCTTAGTCTCATGCGGCTCGGGATAGGAGAGTCTATGCCGCTTACATAGGGACAGTCCTATGCGGTTCAAAGAGCCCCCTAGCCGCATGCGGTTCAAAAGTACATGCGGCTCACATACGATCAACAGAGATATGTGACTCGATCAACACCACGTGTCCCCATGGGACCCTTTCACACAGCTGGCCATCGAGTAATGGCCCTATTCAATGCTCTGCCCTGATTTGACAGCTGACGGCTCTGACATGAAGTGTTATAATGGTCCTGTTATAATGACAGACTCTTTGGGAACAGGAGAAAATCTCTGACACGATCCGAGATTGATACGTGGCTACTCCCATGCGGCTCCAGTGAAGAACAGCTTCATGCGGCTGGTGAGAATCACCTTCCTGCGGCTCACCAAGAAGCCATCCCATGCGGCTCGCAATTATATCTATGCGGCTCACCGAGAAACTATCCCATACGGCTCGCAAGTACTATACCTATGCGGCTCACTGAGACGCTGTCTCATGCGGTTCATAGATATCATGCGGTTCTGACAGGGTCCACCATTAAGACGCGTGGCAGAGATTTAATGGCCCCCACGACTTGACAGCTGGTAGCAAGGATGATTAGGGGATGCAGATCAATCAGAGATTTACTAGATCCCAATGACCATATTTAACATTATCCTCATAATTAATGAGATCAGGTCATATCATTCATGATCAAGCCAATAGGACACGTGGTGAGAGGTCCAAGCTTGACACAACCAATCATGAAGATTTAAAGCAATCAGCATTAATCATTCACAGGATTCGATAATATCCCCATTTATGGCCCAGATCCTTCACACTTAAAACTAATGGTCCTGATTGATTATACGTCAGGCCGCCGCCACTTTGAGAATGGGTAATCATCCAAACCCTAATGATGCCCCCACTATTATAAATAGCAAGGTGCCATTCCCTTGTAAAAGATATACGCTATCAGAGAAAGAAATACAGTGAGACTCCCCAATAACCAGAGATCAATCCAGAGAGAGAGAAGCCAGAAGAGCAATACGAGGAGAGCAGGAAGAGCATTTCTTCGTCAATGCCAACCCTCTCGTCACAGGAACCAAGGCTGCATATCGATCGTCCAAGGAGTAAGGAAGGGCTGCCGCCGCCTTCCCGAGCCTCTATCGTCACCCCCCAGAATCTAAATAAATAATTGTACTTAGACTGTTGTACCTAGGTTTTCATCCCTAGGCTTTTTTTGTACAAGCGAGTTTGTATTGTGAGTCTAAGTCCAGTCCTCCCATAAAACTGTTCTGTACTTTTATAATCAATGGCAAACACTCTCCATCCCTGAATAGTATATGGATCCGGACATAGCACGTCATGACACGAGATTCCCTAAGAAGGTAGCTACTCCCTCTCAGGAATCGGTGTCAATACAACTACAAGAACAAGATCACGTAAGTACCAGTATTCTAAGAAAATCCAGGAATGACATCTCATGACAGAAATCGGTATATACTAGTCTGTGCACCATCGTGTCGAGAATCAAGTAAAATACTATAACTGAATCAGATATAGAAGATATCAAGACAAAGAACTATTATCAGAGAATGTACTCGCCTGCTGTCCTGAGCTGTCAAGTAAGGTCGATGCTTAGAGTGATCTCACAGACCTAGAGATAGGATATTATAAGCTAATTAGGGTTTGACAATGTTTAAGCATGATTTTTAATGTATAATATGCAATCTCGGTCAAACTCAGTCAAACTAGGTCACATCAAGTCAAACTAGGTCAAACTAAATCACAATGAGTCACACTAGGTCATACTAGGTCATACTAGGTCACAGGAAGTCAAACCAAGTCAAACTTGGTCAAACTGGGTCAAAGATTGACTTACAATTGACTTTTAGTTAACTGGTCAACTCTGGTCAACTCTAGGTCAACCTAGACTAATGTTGACTAACAGTTGACTTTTGGTCAACTCTAGTCAAGTTCGGTCAAGTTCTAGTCATTTCTAGGCTAAGGGTCGACTTTCGGTTGACTTTTAGTCAAAACAATCAACTATGGTCAACCGAAGTCAAAACTAGTCTAAGTATACTATTCCTAATATTTACCAACCAAGACATCCAGTATCTTGATCAAAATGGTATCCCGATACCAATATCTTAGTATCTTAATATCTTACCCTTACATATTCCATACCCTAACATATACCTTACCATATTATCGTACTAACATATTAACTAACACCACTCACTAACTCACTCTCACTCACATACACACTCGCATATGAAACAAAACAAAAGGATAAAAGAATGAAAAGAAATGGTGAAATAGTATGTGAAGTGGGGATGGACATTTTGAGTGAGGGCTGATTTGTATTTGAAATGGTGAATGATATGGTACTTGAAATGGTATGGACAGTTTAACATGGATGAGGACTGATATGGTTTACTGAAAAGTATGGAGTAAAATGTAAGAATAAGGGACTGATTTGTACGAATGTTATGTGGACTATTTGTAATGAATGTATGGAATGATGAACAAGTGAATATGAGGACTGAATGTATACAGGGACAGTGAACTGAAATGGTGAAATGAAAAGATAATTTTAGGGCCTGTCAAATAGGACTGAAAGGTATATGGAATGGTACTGAACATAGGACTGAAATGAGTATGTAATGAGGTCTAAAATAAGTGAATGGGCTGCTCAAAGCCATGGCAAAACAGGACAACAAGTGCCCTGCTGCTTCTGCAAAATGTAGCAAGAGCTGCTGCCTTAGCAGTTGCTGCTGCCTGCTGTGAGGGGGTTGCAGTCCCCTGTGGGGACTGCTGCTGTTGCTGTTGCTAGATGCAGCAGCTCAATGAGCTGCTGTCCAAGCTCATCAGTCCAGTTATTCTCCCTCTTCCATCTCGCTCACTCTCTCAATCTCACTCTATCACTCTCAACCATCACAACCACAACATCAACAACAACTACAGCAATCTATAATCTAAGATGAAACAAATCAGTCCTAACAAGTAGTAACACTAACATACAAATACATATAAATAGGATTCAAATAGACTATGATACTTGGATACCAACCCTTGTATCCAAGTAGAAACACATCCACCCCTCTATACATGCTAAATCTAATCTCTAAATATATAAAACTAAAATTAGATATCAATATAGGCTATTTGCATAATCACAAACACAAGGGCTGTCCTAATTTGGGATCTACCAAGGAGGACACAAGACACATCTATGAAATGCACTAGAGAGCTCCAAATGGCCTCAAAATTGAATCTAAAGGTTGCTAAATCATGAGGGTGGATCCTATGGATTAAAAACTAATTAATATGCATAGGAAATTGGTTTAGAGGATTGGTTTTACCTATTGGGAGTAAAATCCTAATAAAACTCTCAAGGACACGGCTTTGATACGAAGATCCTTCTAAAATGGACATTCCTCCTTGCACTTTTCTTCCAATCCTTGCTAGCACCCTTCCTTAGTAGTATGAAGAGGATTGATGGAAGATTTGGTGAAAGAATGATAGGATTTGGAGATCAAATCAAAGTGGGGAGCTCTCAAATTTGGGGAAGAACACATGGTGAATAAAAAAGGCAAGATAGAATGAAAAGAAGGGGGCAACCCTACCTATATGTGGCCGACCAACACTAGCCCTATTGCGCCTTGGGGGAAAGCCCATTAAGGCCTCAACTAGTACCCTTTGGTTAATTCTAAGTCATAGCCAAATTTGGGATCAAAAGGGTTAAGTTTAAGCCTCTAACTTAACCAATCTAACTAAGTGGGGTTAGCCTTATCTTGCTAACTTAATTAGTGGGATTTGTGGGCCGTGACTAACTAAACTTGGGATCCCGTCTAGAGACTAAGCTACCTGGGTCACTAACACAAGTCGGAACGAGACGGAACTCAAACCAGACTAAACAAATCATATAAAATCTATATTAAAAATATAAAATACTCAAAATGTTGAAATATCAAAAATGACCAAAATACCCTCAATTGTGAAAACTGGGGTTGAAACCCTAATGTGCAGTAACATCGTTTCTTCGGCACAATCTCCTCGTCGCCCAAATGTGCAGTGACATTGAAGCCTTACCAGAAGCGTGGCTCGTATAGATGCACACATAGAATTGTTCTACGTGGCCACTCTGGCATCTATATATCTTTCCAGATATGATCCAATCGGTTTGTTTAAACTGCCGCTCCTAAGATAAGAACGGATTTCGTTCTGTTGATAAGAGCAATATCCGATCAGTTTGTTTAAGCCGTCACTCCTAAAAATAAAAACAAAGTTTGGTTCTGTTAACAAGGACAATATCCAATCGGTTTGTTTAAACTGCTGCCTCTACGATAGGAACAAAATCCGACTCTATGGATAGGAGCAAAACCCACTTAGTTTATCCAATCAAGATCATCGAGCCATAAGCACACGCCATGTGTCATTTATTCGGTTAACCACCCGAGATATTGATAGAAAAGAATCTCAGCATCCGCTACGTGTCAGCTCAGCAGCAGCCCTGACCGTGCAGTTACAATATATCTCTCATATCTCCACGTGCAGCGCTCCCGCACGCCCAGAAAAACCCTATGTTCGAAGTCTTTCCTACAGCTCGATTTGAATTTTGTATACAACTCGATTTGGATCCGTACATATATCCAAGGCATCCCAAAGATATATGTATTTCGACTAAGTCCAGTGGTAGAAAATTTGAACAAAGCTATCAGGAAATTTTAATCCTAATGCTTGCCATCTCGTACTCCCTATCGGATTTATCTTTAGTAAATGTTCTTCAAATTTTATCGCATACGTATATTCGATACATACGTGATTCATTCAATAAAGTCACTACATGCGACACGATTCAAAATAGCATTTCTCGTTTCGTATGTTTTGTATGGACTATCAATCCTATACGTTGCGTCGAGCCGTCGCACATCCGATCGTAACGATCCTCTGCAATGCCTTGCGTTCGAAGTCGCTGCCCAACTATTTCTGAAGTATGGCTATCCAACTTATCTCGATACAATTTTCTTTGTTGACTTACAAATACATCAACAATCAGAACTACGCCAGCTAGGTCACTTACCTATACACCATACTTAAATTCTTCCGATGCAACTTTAAATTGACATTGCATAAAGGCCACAATCTATCTGACACAAAAGTTTACATCGAGGCGACGGTACTCAAGGCAACAATCGCTTTGTCTCAAAGTCTCTACGATGCATCTTACGTTCGATTCCTAACGAGTAGGAATTCACTAGCTAAATTTCCAACTTATCCGTCTCGCAACATTGAATATAAGTTCGATTCCCGCAAAGCTCAATTGCAATGTGAATCCAAGTCTAACGACATAACTCATAAGTTATTCTCTTATAACTCACGCTCGTGCATAGCATGATTCTTAAAATCACCTAGACTTATCATCAACATGCACCACATTATATTTGTTATCGATACAATTTCATATGCGATATCGCATGGGTCATCTTACGGTCTGCAACATTCAATTTGATTTGGCGGACAAGTCTTCTAGGGCCAGCTGCCCCGAAGCTATGCTCCATAATTGTGGATCATTAATGAAGGACAGTTACTACAAACCATGCTATATCTTATTTCGGAGCAAAATCATGTTCAGACGATTTTTATCGACTACCAAATTTTGGACAAAACTATTTCTATCAGCGTAACTGATGCGCAACTATCGGTCGCATCGAACTATATTATTCCGAACCGATGGACTACCAGTCGAACAGAATATGTTCCGGTGACAGTAGTGTTAATATTAATACTAGTTCCAATAATATTATAGATTTTAAATTAAAAATTGAATTTTAACTTTAACTATTTTTAAGTTGTGAATTTAAATCTAATTTAAATGTTAAGTAAAAAATTTGTTTTAATTTTAATATTAATATTAGTTCCAATAATATTGTAAACTTTAAATTAACAATAATGTCACTTTATTAGAAACTTAGCTGATGTCACGTTGCTCGGGCTTGGTTAGTGTTCGTCTAAACTCGTACGCTAGAACTAGTCGAGCTCGATCCATTCGCGTGCGTAATGTAAAAGAATATACGTGATGATGGTGGTTATTAGTAAAATGAGCTATTGAAATAAAACTTGTTGATTTGATCAATTGACTTCGGGTGGTTCTATAGGTATGGGTCAAACCGGCCACATCGAACTATATCATTCTGAACCGATGGACTACCAGTCGAACATAATATGGTCCGGTAATAGTAGTATTAATATTAATACTAGTTCTAATAATATTGTAGATTTTAAATCAAAAATTGAATTTTAACTTTAACTAGATTTAAGTTGTGAATTTAAATCTAATTTAAATATTAATCAAAAATTAATTTAAATTTTAATATTAATATTAGTTTTAATAATATTGTAAATTTTAAATTAACAGTAATGTCACTGTATTAGAAACTTAGCGGATGTCATGTTGCTCGGTCTCGGTTAGTGTTCGTCTAAACTCGTATGCTAGAAGTGGTCGAGCTCGATCCTTTCGCGTGCGTAATGTAAAAGAAGATACGTGATGATGGTAGTTATTAGTAAAATGAGCTATTGAAATAAAAACTTGTTGATTTGATCAATTGAATTCAGGTGGTTCTGTAGGTATGGATCAAACCGGCCGCATCGAACTATATCATTCCGAACCGATGGGCTACCAGTCGAACAGAATATGGTCCGGTAACAGTAGTAATAATATTAATACTAGTTCCAATAATATTATAGATTTTAAATCAAAAATTGAATTTTAACTTTAACTATTTTTAAGTTGTGAATTTAAATCTAATTTAAATGTTAAATCAAAAATTAATTTTAATTTTAATTTTAATATTAGTTTCAATAATATTGTAAATTTTAAATTGACAGTAATGTCAGTGTATTAGAAACTTAGCGGATGTCACGTTGCTCGGGCTCGGTTAGTGTTCGTCTAAACTCGTATACTAGAAATAGTCGAGCTCGATCCTTTCGCGTGCGTAATGTAAAAGAAGATACGTGATGATGGTAGTTATTAGTAAAATGAGCTATTGAAATAAAAACTTGTTGATTTGATCAATTGAATTTAGGGGGTTCTGCAGGTATGGGTCAAACCGGCCGCATCAAACTATATCATTTTGAATCGATGGGCTACCAATCGAACAGAATATGGTCTGGTAACAGTAGTTTTAACACTAATACTAGTTTTAATAATATTGCAGATTTTAAATCAAAAATTGAATTTTAACTTTAACTATTTTAAGTTGTGAATTTGAGTCTAATTTAAATGTTAAATCAAAAATTAATTTAAATATTAATATTAATATTAGTTTCAATAATATTGTAATTTTAAATTAACAGTAATGTCACTGTAATAGAAACTTAGTTGATGTCACGTTGCTCAGGCTCGGTTAGGGTTCATTTAAACTCGTACGCTAGAACTAGTTGAGCTCGATCCTTTCGCGTGCGTGATGTAAAAGAAGATACGTGATGATGTTAATTATTAGTAAAAGGAGCTATTGAAATAAAAACTTGTTGATTTGATCAATTGAATTCTGGGGGTTCTGCAGGTATGGGTCAAACCGGCCGTATCGAACTATATCATTTCGAATCGATGGACTACCAGTCGAACAGAATATTGTCCGGTAACAGTAGTATTAATATTAATACTAGTTCCAATAATATTGTAGATTTTAAATCCAAATTGAATTTTAACTTTAACTATTTTTAAGTTGTGAATTTAAATCTAATCTAAATGTTAAATCAAAAATTAATTTAAATTTTAATATTAATATTAGTTTCAATAATATTATAAATTTTAAATTAACAGTAATATCACTGTATGAGAAACTTAGCTGATATCAGGTTGCTCGTGCTCGGTAGTGTTCGTCTAAACTCGTACGCTAGAAATAGTCGAGCTCGATCCTTTCGCGTGCGTAATGTAAAAAAAGATACGTGATGATGGTAGTTATTAGTAAAAGGAGCTATTGAAATAAAAACTTGTTAACTTGATCAATTGAATTCCGGGGGGGGGGGGGGGGGGGTTCTGTAGGTATAGGTCAAACTTGTCGCATCAAACTATATCATTTCAAACCGATGGGCTACCAGTTAAACAGAATATGGTCCGGTAACAATAGTGTTAATATTAATACTAGTTTCAATAATATTGTAGATATTAATACTATTTTTAAGTTGTGAATTTAAATCTAATTTAAATGTTAAATCAAGCGTCTAATTTTTTTATTTTGGTTCGCACGCAGGAATATTTCCCTAATTCTCTTTATCCCATCTCCCTCTCTCTCTCTCTCTTTTTTTGGCTCTCTCTCGCAGATTGTGTTCACTAATACCATATCATTAGAAATAATTACACGCTATTAAAAATAGCATTAAATGTTGCTGCATGCTTTATCCTACATAATTAATAAAATATTTACACAGAAGACGAAAAGGTTGTGTTGTTGGTAGTTATTTTTTAAAAATTATTCATGCTTTTAGGATCACTCAAGCATTTTTGAGTAATGCTATATGTACCTACAAAATGTCCCTCTTCTATGTCCCCCCGCTACATGGTGCTGCCTTATTGACCCAAGCAAATAGAAGGGAAGTTGGGGAAAGACATGAGCCAATAGAAGAGGGCCACGTAGCGCAGGTACATAGAGGAGGGAGTTTTTGGAGGTACATAAAGCATTTTCCTTTTTCTGTTTGTATTGTTTCTTGTTCTTCGTTTCATTTGTTGGTTTCTAACACACTCTTTTTTTTTCAATGGCGGCATCACATGGAGAATTAGTTGATGAGGAAAGCTTCGCTTCAATAGCGGTGTCAGATAATTTGGATGATAAGCAAAGATTGGAATCTGTTAACTTAGGAGACGATAAAGAACAAGAGGAAGAAAATAACGGAGAAATGCATCATAACGATGACGATGACATCAACGCAAACAACGAAATATTATTTTGCTTCACCCTTTCTAATGGATTTAAGAAATGCATTATACTTTTAAATTAATTTCTTATACTTAAAGTATTTGCTCTCCGTAATCCTTATTAAGTTATTGTGGATAACCATTGTCGTAACTCTTGATTCTTCTTAATTTATTTATGAACCATCATGTAATTCTAATCTTGTTCCTCTTCAATATTTTGACCTAAACCTAGTACTGCTCCTGTAATTCCTTCATCTCTTTATATATCCGCTATCTACTCCAAACACAATTGTTCTAGTTATAATACCTCCAGGATTCCTAACTATTTTGCATTTGACGAAGGGTTTCCTAGTCCATCTCTTGAGGTATGACTTCTCTAATTCTATTGTCAGATCCCTGACTAACCATAAGGATAGAAGGTCATAGTCAGTACTTAAACTCTACTAATCCCTTGAAGTCTATCACATACTTCTATAGGTCATAGTGTTTACCATGACAAAAGGTTATACGAACTTTTTGTATATTAAACGTGTAAAGGGTGCAATCGATTCCTAAATAGGAGATCTAAGTACAAAATTTCTGAAAAAGTGTGACGGTGGAGATCGAGCACTGCAGCGGCTCCTTTACTCCGTAGATGATCTGAAGACGAGTTGAACTTGCTTTCTGCTGTTTATGACTGGAACTCTGGGTTGCCAATCGAGAGGACGCCGAAGTTATGAAGATTTCGAAGCCTCTTTATCGTAGAAAAACTCTTTCTATTTATAGGCGAGCACATATACGATATGCATAAGGATTGTGCAGGAATGCTGCACGTGGAGATATAAGAGAATCTTGAGGATGCACGGTGAGGGCTACTACGAAGCTGACATATGGCGGACGCTGGGATTCTCTTAATCAAGATCATAGGGAGTTATCAACATAACTGAATAAACGACACATAGCGTGCATTTAGTATTGATTGGATAAACCTGAGTAGATTTTGTTCCTATCCCTAAAGTCAGATTTTGTCCTTATCTTATGGGGCCATTGGTTTAAACAAACCGACTAGATATGGCCCACGTCCATAGGAACAAACTCCGTCCTTATCCGTGGTTTAAATAAACCGATAGGATATTGCTCTTATCAACAAAATAAGACTATGTTCTATCTTAAGAGCGGTGGTTTAAGCAAACCGATTGGGGGATATCTGATAAGATATAAGTACCCGTTTGTGGCCATGTGGGACAATGTTACCTTACATGACCGTGCATCTATGCGAGCTGTGCTTCTGGTGAGGCTTCGATGTCACTCCTATTTTGGGCGACCAGTAGACCATGTTTTCAAAGACAATAGGGTCACTGCGCTTCTGGGCGACGAGGAGACTGTGCTTCAGGCGACGGAGTCACCGCACTTGGGAGAGACGAGTAAACTGTGTTTTGAAGACGACGAAGTCACTGTGCTTTTGGGCGACGAGGAGACTGTGTTTCGAAGATGATGAAGTCACTGCGCTTGGAAGTGACGAGTAGACTGTGTTTTGAAGACGAAGGAGTCACTATACTTTTGGGCGACGAGGAGACTGTTTTTTGAAGACTACGGAGTCACTATGCTTTTGGGCGACAAGGAGACTTGTGCTTGAGGCAATGAAGTGTCAGCTGATGAGCCATTGAATGGGCTGCGCTTCTTGGTAGGATGGTAGGAGCTGCTCTTCTGGATTGAAGTGAGGGAGCTGCACTTCTGAGTCGAACCGAAGTGACTGCGCTTCTGAGTGGAGCGAAAGTGGCTGCGCTTTTGAGTCGAACTGAAGTGGCTGCACTTTTGAGTCGAAGGAGCTAGTTTTTGTCGAAGTCATAAGAGCAATTTAATGACTGCTCTTTTAACGGATGAGTCAGTCATCATCTTCTTTAATTACCGCCGTCATTTAAGGAATTCAAGAAGTTTGTGGCCTAGGATTCAGTCAAATGAATGAGATTCATTATGCTGAGTCCTAGGCTCATCCCATTAATTTGGAGGTCTTTGACCGGTTGACACGTGGCATTTGGGGTTGGACCACACTCAGTCTATATAAAGGGGAGCTTTTCTGAAGATTTACGTCCACTGTCTCTTAGCATTCCTAACGTCATGCTCGATCCTTACTTGGCTTCGAACGACCATTGGCTTTGCATAAGTCGACTGTTGGTTATGGATCACTTTGTTCAAAGAAGCTATATCCTTGTAGAAGAACTGCTACTGGATTTTGAGATGCACTTGAGCGTTTGGCATGAGGAGTTCGAACCTGAACAACATCTTAGAGGCTTCGAGATCCAAGCTTTCGGGTATGGATTGATTGCCAATCCGAAGAGCCATAATTTTTGCTATGCCCTGCTCAAGAGCCACAGTAGTGTGGCGAGCAAGAGCTACATTCTGGCTCGGGCCAATGGCTGTTACATTAGCCATATTGGAGTTCCTCCGCGTCTGGATAGGAAGTGGTTTGCTCTAACGAGGACGTGATTCGCGCGTCTGAGGGGCTGTGCACTTTCTGAAGATTGCCCACTTGTAGACTTTAGGTATTTTAGTCTTTATATGTAATCATGAAGTATCTGTAATAGATCTTTTTAGACATAATTTTAATAAAGAACTTTTTATGCACCATCTTTGTCTGTTGTGACTTTTTATTATTGTTTGCGCTTTTGGATACCTACACTTTTGTGAACTTTAGATGTAGCGACTTCTTATCACCTGTGCTTTTGTCATGGCTGTGCTTTTTCATGCTTCTACAAGACCCCCTTCAAAGTGTTTCGAACTTGAGTCAAGCTCAAAATACTTTGAACAAAAGCATGACGCGTGTCCTTTGCAAATAAATGCCCAGCATTCTTTCTGATAGGCTGTCGTCACGCTTAGCCTTCCGCATTAAATGCCTTGAGCCGTCGTTTCATTCAAAGTTGATCACAACTCCTCGGTTTTAGGGAACGACCATCATGATCTCAACTCTTAATTCCTACGTCGTTTGAAGAGCCTCTTCGAGCATGAAGCATTTTGTCTTCTTTTGCTTACGTGGCCGCACCCTATAAGTAGGGGCTATTTGGAGAGCGAAAAGCTTTATTTCTTTTTCCTTCCAATAGAAGCTTTTTGTCAGAGCTTTCTTCTTCCTTCAAACCCTAGATTTCCTGCCATGGCTTCCAAGAAATCAAGAACCACGAAAGCTCCTGCAGCGATCTCAAAGAAGGCCAGCGGGGTAGTGGCTAGCCCTAGACCGGCTGGAAGAACTGTGACGAGTGTGAGACAGACTAGAGCGTCGTCATCGGGACAAGCTAGAGAGGCCACGACGAGCATTCGATAGGCCAAAGGGAAGCAGTAAGCCTCAGAAGCTGTCGTCATTGAGCAAGCTCGTGTCGTAGGAGTCTTGGTGCACGGAGACGTGCGGCCGCCCGTTGCTAGTAGGTAGCCGATCGTTATTGACATTTTGGTTTGCTGATGTATATGAGCGTCGACTATTAGGAGTGTCGTCTTGAAGATATGCTAATACTTTTTTCTTGCTGTGAACTTTCTTGTACAAGGGTGAGAATTACCTCAGAGGTAGTACGACGTGAGGGGATGGAGATAATTCTGCTGGAGACAGGGTATTTTACTCAGAGGTCATATGGACATGGTAAACACAAGATTTTTGGTGGTAGAATTTTTCTTACTCACAGGTAATATGGACATGGCAAGGATAGAATCTACAGATGTATAGAACGACTCAGAGGTAGTATGGACGTGAAAGGTTCTATAGATAATTATGACAATCACGTAATATTATCATGGAAGAGATGTCTACTCAGAGGTAATATGGACATGGTAGGCACAATCTTTAATGGGGTGTAGAATAACAATTCAGAGGTAGCATGGATGTGAAATGTTTTCTAGATAGTTATAACAAGACAAGGTTATCATGGAAGAAACAACTACTCAGGGGTAATATGGACGTGGTAGACATGAACTTCGTTAGGGTATAGAATAACAATTCAGAGGTAGTATGGACGTAAAATATTTTATATACTAGGGGAATATAAAAGAGGTGAATTCGTTAATGGAATTCATGAACATCCGCGAGGGATACAGAAATATATGCCGGTTTAGACCTCCGACATAGTATTTCTTCAGGAACTTGCCATTGATTGGCATCATTAGCAAGTCGCCGTTAGGTTTGGCCAGCCGGTAGGCACCATTGGAGTAGACCATCTCTATGACGAATGGTCCTTCCCACTTGGGCTCGAACTTCCCAGTCGTCTTGTGGGTCATCACCATCGGTCTTCGCACTGATAAGATGAGGTCACTCACTTGTAATGCTCTTACTCAGACCTTTTTGTTGAAGGCCCCGAAAATTCGAGCTTGATAAAGCTCGATCCGTTATTGAGCTAGCCGACGTTTTTCGCCCAACGCCTCTAACTCTTGTAGCCGCCGGCGTTGATTGTCTTCGTCAGTCAGCTAGTTGGTGATGGCTACCCGTAAAGATGGGATCTGGATCTCCAGAGGGAGCTCCACCTCGCTCCCATAGACAAGGGAAAATGGTGTGTTGCCCGTGGGTGTCCGGACAGTCGTACGGTAAGCCTAGAGACATTCGCCCAGCTACTTATTCCAGTCGCACTTATTAGAAGATATGACTTGCTTGAGCAGCTTGACAATAGTCTTGTTGAATGCTTCAAGTAGTCCATTTGTTGCAGGATTGTAAGCCATCAACGCCACATTCTGTATTCGATTCTTATCGCAGAACTGATGGAATATGTGGCTTACAAACTGAGGGCCGTTGTCGTGAATAATCCTTTTGGAAACTCTGAAGAGGTATATGACGTGATGCTTAACAAAGTTAATCACGTTCATAGTTTTTACCTCAGCCAGAGGTACTGCTTCCGCCCACTTGGAAAAGTAGTCGGTGATGGAGAAGATGAACCAGTGTCCTTTGGAGGATGGTGGGCTAATCGGCCCAATGATGTGCATTCCCTATGCTTCAAACGGACAGGCGGCCGCCGTGGGGTATAGAAACTCAGAAGGTTGGTGGATGAAGTTAGCATGCAACTGACATACCCAACATTTTTTGCATAATCTACGACATCTGCCATCATGGTGGGCCAGTAATAACCCATGCGACGTAGCTTATCCTGTAACTTAGGACCAGGCTGGTGAGCCCTACAGGTGCCATCATGTGCTTCTCGGAGTGCTTCTTGTGCTTTTGTCTTGGATAAACATCACAGGAGAAGCCCGTCGTATGAACGAAGATATAGCATTTTGGTAGCCGTGTTGTAGAAGAACCGGAGAGAGCGTTTCCTGACAGAAGGTAGGATTGCGTAGACTGCGTAGTCTATGAACGGGAATCAACAGTCCTGAACGTCAACATTAGTGTGTATTTGTACTGAGTAACTTAGACATGTATGTAGATTGTTTTTCGGGCAAACCAGCTCTCGACCCATCACCATGACGGTATATTGGGTTCCAGCAGGAGCTGCCAGAGAAGCGGCGAGGCTAGCGAGTGCGTCGGACTCCAAGTTTTGCAATTGAGGTACATGTTCTGTAAAGAATCCTGTGAAGGTAGAAATGATATCGATTGTTGCCTGGTGGTAAGTGTAGAGGCTAAAAAATAAGATGCGCCACCCATTAAAATATTCGATCATTAGATGGCGCCAAAATATTATATTGCACCGAACAATCATGTTGCGCAGCTTCAGGTTGCGCCAACGCTAGGTTGCGCTAGAGTCAGGTGGCACGAGAGCCACGTGGGGCACTTCCTCGAGAAGATGTAACGGCGTCATCATTATCTGACAATTGACAGCACGGACATTAAGGAAAATCCCTTAGAATCCCGTACAATGCGGCGCTCAAGAAGACTTTGTCAGCATGTAATTAATGCTGACAGTTGGTTTACGCAAGTCCCTGAATGGCGCAAAGATTATTCAGTATAGCACAAAAGACCTAGTCAATGGCGTCAGTTGTTAAGTTGCGCTTATGTGCAGCCTGACAAATTGGCGCCACTTAATCAACTCTTATTTTTAAACAGGGTGACGTGGCGCGCAAGCCATCAACTTCGTAGAGCATGCCCACTACACTGCCCACGACCATGCGCATCACAATCAAACGATGCCACGCGTCTACGACAGTTGGTGCAAACTGCTCGTGCAGGTTGTTGCATTGCGCCCTCGCACAACCTGATGAAGCACGTACAAAGTGTTCAAATGGTGTTCAAGACAGAGTGACGTAGCGCGCAAGCCACTAACTTCGCAGAACATGCCCACTACACTGCCCACGACCACGCGCATCTCAATCAAACGATGCCACGTGTCCATAGCAGTTAGTACAACCGTTTGCGTAAGTAAACAGGGGGTGCGCAATCTGAAGCACGTGCAAAATAACTACTAAACATTTATTTCAAGAGCTCTATAAATAGGGTTTCAAATCAATAACAAGACATCAAGAGTGATCATAATCTCATGGTAAAGTGCTGCTACATTCTCCAGAGGCTCGTGTCTTCAATACCACATCGTCTAAGGGATAAAATTATCGTCTTCTCATCAGATTTCTATAGTTGTACTTCCCCAGAAATTAATTGTACTCCTGTACTCATTTTCTTAGTTTGTAATAAAACTTTTGTTTTTTGCAAACAAAATGGCGACTCTGCTGGAGACGACTTTCCCCTCCGACGAGGAAAGCGACAACTCAATGTGATACCGCGTCAATCGGTAAAACGCAGAAGATACTGGTCGTTAAAGTCGACCAGACAGCCTACGAGACCATGATCAATGCTGGGTGTGCCAAGCGCACTGTTGCCGCAGTTAAGAGCAAGATGCGCTTTGTTTGGACTCCTAAGTCCTCGACGGCTCAATCTGCTTCCTCTGCGCAACTTGCGCCCATCACTGCTTCGGCGCAACCTAGGGGAAACAGCCTTTTGGCTAATCTCTCCACTTCTCCGATTCTAAAATTGAAGAAAACTCTGTCTCGACGCACTATTTTCCAAAATAAGTGAAAGCGCCCTTCAACCCTCTCTTTCCTAGTGCAACCTGCACCTATTTCTGCTCCTATACAACCTACGCCCATCACTGCATTGGCGCAACCTAAGAAAAATAGCCTTTTGGCTAATTTCTACTCCTCTGACCCTGAAATCGAAGGAGATTCTGTCTCGGCGCACTGCTGTTTAAAACAAGGGAAAGCAACCTTTGGCCTTTTCTTTTTTGACACAATTTGCGCATGTTCATGCTCTGACGCAATATCCGCAGGTTCATGTCTTGGCATAACTGACATGTACTTCCACCCTAGTATAATGTAAAGGAAAGTACCCTTTGCCACCTAATCAGAAGTTTAGTGAGAAATCACTAAATCAAGAAAAAGGTTCTTTAACTTTTTCTTATTTTGCTCGAGTCGTTGACTGGGTGGAAAGTACTGCTCTTCTTAATAGAGACAACCAAATCTCTATCGGGAATATGAGTTCCATTCAGAAAAAACCTTACATGAAAAAGGGCATTTTGCCTACTCCAAAGAGATCAGGGCATGATCTACCAACCCTATTTATTTCAAGATCCAGACGAGGCAAACTACTAGTATCTCAAGTAGATACACAAGCAGCCCCCCTGTCAGACTTACACACCAATATCAACAGGTGCCAATTAGGCTCAACCTCGAGAAATCACAAGATGCAACCCGCACCAGTTGCTAACTTACATCAGAGGAAGAATGTTGAGGTGAAAGATCCTGTGACTTATGCTAAACAGCTTACCACGTCCTTGTACACTCAAGGTACATGATAACTCAGGAACAGGAACCATGTCCCGAATATCATCAAGGACTACGTTCCTAAAACTTCTTCTCGTCCTGTTAGTGACCTCCGTGAACTCTTAATACATAAGCGAAAGGTTGCAAATCCATCATGTCCAGCAGTGGTCTAACAACAAGAACATCATTACAACCACCATCATGAAGTTGTCATCAAATGCTGCTGTCAGTCAGCCAAGCGGTCAGTCTTTGACCGTTTGAATTATGTTCAGACTCTTGAACCAATCCTAGTGGACGAAGATGAACTACTCTATGCTTTTGTTAACATGGCATCTTGAAACACTGGGGTAGAAAACGTCCAAGACGAAATACATTCCACAATCCTAGTCAGCAATACTTAGATTAGATTTATGAATCTGGTGAAGGAGTATACCAATATACTCGATCAAGAAGTCGAGATACAATCGGTCAAAGGAATCTTCTTGATTCAAACCAATATTCCTACAGTCAAAAAGATATCCCTATCACTTATTCTGGGGGTAGTTCTTTATGTGGCTTTGATATTGACAGTAAAAGTTCTGAGAGGACCATTCCTTCCACTAGCTCATCTTCAAAGGCTAGAGAAGTGACTGCTTATGCCGTCACAGAAGATCAAGATACCTCCACTTCTTCCAGTCAAGAGCAGAGAATTGCTGCTTTGGAGGCTAGTTTGAAGAACATGGATGAGATGATGGCATGCATGCATATTGTGATTATGGCACAAGATACAGTTCCACCAGTCGCGAATCTGATTTCGATACAAGAACCTATGACAACATTAATTCCCACTAGTATTGATCTGGAGGTACAATCTTCTCACACTATTTTCATTTCTGTGCAGGCTATTCCAAGTCAATCTGGTACAGGGGTGGTACTTATCATGCGGTACCCCCTCCTAAGACACTAAATCAATCCACTACTCCACAATCAACAGGAGATACCAATGAGACCGTAAAACTTTTACGTACTCAATTTAAAGCTTTCAAACAGAAGGATGGCCTGCAAAAGCTTGGGATCAAACAAACCTTTCCCATAGAATGGAAAGAGGTCCAATTTCCTCCTAAATATAAGCCCTTACCATTATGCTATTTGATGGCAGCACGTCTCCTAGTCAATACCTCAACCACTTTGAAGTAATGACTGACCAACTTCAACCAAATGATGCTCTTCTTACTAGAGTATTTGTTGGTTGTTTAGCTGGTGCAGCATATGACTGGTATTATAGTTTACCAGACAGGTGTATAACCTCTTTCGTTGGCTTCAAATAAATATTCTTGGAACAATTTTATGAGGGAACCAACGACATGACTATGTCTGCTCTCATCAAAATCAAACAATGACATAATAAAACGATTGAACTTTTTATTGAACGGTTCTACCGTGAAGCACTCAAAATGCCTCTCGGAACTCCAGATACTTTAACTATAGACACTTGAAAATTAAACTTGTTGCCTATAATCAGCATGGGGACATGATCAACATAGTTCCCGGATTGGCCCTCTTTCATAATGAACGCCAACGTTGCAGAAGAGAGTGCTGACAAACTCAAGCAATTAGGCATCCAAATGCCTAATCTTGACAAAGATGAACGCGCTATACCAAATAATAATGGCCGTCAGAACAATCGTAAGAGCAAGGAGACATTAGCCATTAATCTCAAAGGCAAAGATGCTCTAGCCATCAATGTAAATCAGCCAACATCTACCCCTTCCGTACCACCACAATAGACACCTCGTCCAAAAAAAGAATACTCTTTTGATGAAGATGATATCATGAGTATCTTTGATTACCTTATCAAGAGCAACAAACTCCAACTGCCAAAACCTAAACGGCCAAATGAAGTTGGTAAGACTGACTATCCTAAATATTGTGTTTACCACAGGTTTATTGGACATCCAACTCGAGCGTGCTATGTGCTCAAGGGTAAAATACAAGAGATGGTTAATTCCAGTGCAATCACTCTCCAGCAAGATGAGAAAACTGTAACGGTTAATGTCGACTCTTTATAATTTAGAGATTTTCTGGATCAACTTGTGCTGGACGGTGTCATCCCCATCCCCAGAACTATTCTGGAGATTGTTAATATTCCACCTGCATGGACAGATGGTCTTGTTACTCTGTCTACTGATAAAGGAGAGATCATATGGATACATCTAGATTTAGTGGCGGACTTTGAAACACCATCTTCTTCCACTAATTCCAAGAAGGCCACTAAAAATAAATTATGTCACATGATTTTATTTGGTAAGCATTATCTTCCACCTCTAGCTGCTGCCTTCATCCCGGCAGCAGATAATCCTTCTTCTTCTTCTACTGATAAGACAACATTGTCAAAATCAGAAGCCAAATACCAACCAGCTTTCCATCTGTACAGTCCATAATCTAGTGAACTCATGACGAAGATGGAATATGGTCTACAAGTGGCCTCTAGTTTGAATCATGGAAAGGGGTCCCCTGTACCTCTTTCTCCATGTCTTTCTCACAACCAATCTCTGGTTGGTTTGGGTTACTGGACAAACCCTCCATCTCGCCAAAAGAAATCTTCCAGAAATAAGATCCAGGCGAAGAACTTCAATATGGTGTCCTTTGAGCCTATATCTGAGGAAGAAGTCTTGAATGGTACCAGGTATGGAAAACCTTACCTTAGGGACTATTCAAAAGATCAAGAAGACCCCGCTCAAGCTCTAGAGGCTCCTCAAGCATCATCTTCTCCTGCTGTCAATGATCTGTCAGCTTCATCACCTTCGATAGAGCCAACTCTTCCTAAACTGACGATAACTGACAAAGGAAAATAGCCTGTCCGTTTCGACAAAGTATTGAAGAAGACTCCAACTTTGGGACATGAGAAGCCATATAACTTTGATATACTGGCTTAGCTGGCTAATACTCTGGCAAGATTGTCAATATTTGAGCTACTCCGTCTTTCAAGGGAGACTCGAGAAAGTTTGAGTGAAGCTTTGACACAAGCTGATACTTGTCTAGCACTTCTCAAGAAACCAGAAGAAGAGCCTGTAACATGCCTTCATTGCCATAGTATGATGGAGCTGATGCCAAATATCACCTTCACACAAGGCGATATGCTGTTAGAAGATAATCGTCATGATCGACCCCTCTACTTCACGAGATATGTTGATACCATGAAGGTTGATCGTATCCTGATCGATCTTGGGTTTGCACTCAGCATCATGCCAATGACTCTACTAGATGCATTAAAAATTCCTGTACATAATCTTTCAACAACCATTACGACAATCATGGGATTCAATTCTGGGAGAAGTGAACCTTTGGAGAAGATTCACCTGAAAGTTTAAATAGGCAATCTTCGTACGAAGGTTACTTTCTATGTGATCGACAATCACGGCTCTTACAATGCTTTGCTGGGAAGACCCTTTCTGCATGAGCATAACATTGTACCATCCACTTTACATCAATGCTTCAAATATGTAGATGCCAATGGAGAAATCAAAAAGGAAGTAGCCGACCTAAATCCTTTCAGGGGGGTTGAAGCATATTTTACGGACTCTCGGATGTACAAAGAGGAGTTCATGAAAGTTGTATTAGCAATGGGTAGTGAGGAGGATCAGAAACATACTTCAAGAGATGTTCTCGTGATCCCCGTCAAAGGACATGCTATTTGTCTTTCTTCTTCTTAGACGTTGACCATACATCTTTCCTCTCAAAACAAACAGCCTCCTGCTGTAGAAAAGGAACAAAGGAGCTCACCTCTTTTGAGCCTCTTGTTATCGACCTTCGTCATAACAAACTTTTTCCTTCTTCTCCTCTGGTTATCAACCTTACTAAGCCTTACAAATCAATAAAGTAGCATCTCCTTTACAGTATATTGATGTTCATTATTATACTCGATGTTATTTAAAAATATTAGATAACTTTGAACCACTTACCATAGGAGCAGTTGAAGCTTCCCAAAATGAAGTATTGCTCGAGCCAATGCAGGACTCCTTCTTCTTAGTTCCTTCCAGAAAGAAAGATGAACTTCCTATACTTTTTAGTAAATGAGCAGAACAAATGATCATGCCCGACAGCGAAGATGAAAATCAAGATAACGGAAGACTTCAAGTACGTCGTTATAGTCAGCAATCAAAATATATCATTCAAAAGATGGGCTATAATTTTAAAGCTGGTCTCAATGGCGAAAAAGGAAGACAAACTCGTATTCGTATTCCTGCTCCAAAAGGAAAATTGTAACAATACTACGGCGAAACGAAGCGGGGATTAGGTTATACTTCACCAACTCTGACTCCAGAAGCCGTCGAATCCGAGGAAGAAGAACGATCTAACTCTTCTGATTTATGGGATTCAGACACCAGTGTAGGGCACGTCCATCGCGTGACTCTATCTTCCAATATGGTGACTGCCGAGTTCTCGGAAGATGATGAAGACTTTGCTGAAGCTTCTAAATCTAATCCTTGGACACAAAGGATGGATACTCAATGGGAGCATCGCTTTGAGCAACGTGAGCCACCTACTGAAGATCAGTTGGTTCAAGTCAATATTGGAGACAAAATTTTCCCAAAACTAATATTTGTCAGCAAAAGCCTCCCTGAAGCGAATGAACCAGGGTTTTGGTATTTCCAAAATCAGGAATACCCTTCCTCGCAAAATCCTCAATGGAGTCTATCCAAATCATCAATTCCATCTTTTAAAACCAAGATGTTTTTAAAAGATATCTTTTTATGATAGATATCTTGTCATTTTAGACATGATATCCCATCTTTAAGTCCTAACCGATTTGAAGATCATCAATAGAAAGAAAAATCAGTTCACGTCCACATTACCACTGAATTCTATTTTCTATATTAATAGATTCACGTCCACATTACCTCTGAATTCTATTCTGTACCAGCAACTTATTACGTCCACATTACCTCTGATAAAGTCATCTTTTGAAATGAAAATATTATGAGTTATATTCTGTCACGTCCACATTACCTCTGAACAGATATAATTAATATTGTCATTTTCTTTTAGAGGATATGTCATGTCCGGTACCTCTGAACATATTTTTTTATCCTTATCTATTACTTATATCTACTATAGGTATATAATAAATAATAGAATCACAAAAAGAGCATTATTTTATTGCCATGATGTTCAAAATGTCAAAAAAATACATCATTTAAAAGTCATCAAGATAAAAGATCCTTTAAACTGCTTCATTGGGGAGGCTGAGTGCTGATATCAATGATTAATCTTTTCAAATTCTCTGCCCTCTCTACTCTGGAGTCAAGTACCCTTTGTCTTGCGAGAGCTCACCCGGATTCTGGGTCAAAAGGCTACATCATTCTTGCTCGACATTCCAATT
Source organism: Iris pallida (assembly GCA_029216955.1). Lineage (NCBI taxonomy): Eukaryota > Viridiplantae > Streptophyta > Magnoliopsida > Asparagales > Iridaceae > Iris > Iris pallida. Next base: position 140,153 of record JANAVB010040071.1, on the reverse strand, counting down.
CTGCACCCTCAGTCTGAATAAAAGCATCTTGTTGCCTCCTCAGGTCATCTAATTGGCTCATGCGATTTGATGCATCTCCAATACTTCTTCTTCGCGTCGTCAAGCTGCCCCCTCCATTCTTCTTCTTTACTTCTTCTTCTTTTTCTTTTTTTTTCATCTCTTCTTCTTCTTAAAAATTATCACCATCACCTACACCACCATAAGCACCACCACCACCACAGTCGGGCAATAGCCGCCGTCGTCGTCGTGCCGCAGTAGCGACTAAGCTGTAATAGCAGCAGCAAGCTACGACAGCCGCTGCAGTACAAAGCAGCAGCCGTGCTGCCGTGTGCCGCCATGTGCCCCTCTTCCTGATGGCGACCCTCCGGCGAGCCCCACAAGCAAGACTCCCTTTTCCCCGTGGCACAAAACAGTCGATTCGTGTATTTGGCACGGGATCTCGTCGTGACGCGCTCGGTTTTGAATCCAGAATTCATTCTCGGGGCAGCAACTTTGCACACATTTTTCGAGAATTCGATCGTTGGATCGTCGATTTGTTTCTTCCATCTTCATCTCGGTATATCCCTCTCCACTTCCCTCTATTTTTATCCGTTAATTTTGTCGTTTGATACATCAAAATCGACCGCCAATTTGACACTTTTAATTGTACTATTTTTGGGCAGTTTTGTGGAGCCAACTTCGTCGGCTCGTAACTCCGCCGTTACACCTCCGTTTGATGCGCCGTCAGTTCCTGTGTACAGCTGGTATAACCATATTTATGTCCCTCAAGTTTTATTTCATTGTGAACACGTTTGATTGGTTGGATTTGACGCCAATATTGGTCGTCCAAATTCATAATTTCCAACTTGTAAAATCCTAATTTTGAACCCGGGACTCCGGATTCAATTTCTGATACCACCAGTAGACTTGTGGTGTCATGATGGCACAATTTCATATAACATTTGTTAGATTTGGAGGACGTGAGCCCTGGCACGTATTTCGGTGCAAGGCAGGCCCCATAGTTCGAGTCAACGGTTTACTTTGAGATCGGCTCATCGGAATCCAATTCTGGATATACCGTTGAGTTCGTATCATCATTCTGGACTCGTTGGCATATAATTTGCTGAGTTTTGAGGACATTGGCTCTGACACGCTTTTTCGTGCAAATCGAAATTTTAATGTCCTGGTCAACGGACCAATTTGAGATCGGGTCAACAAAATCCAATTCTGGATATACTGTTGGATTCGTATCGTCATTCTAGATTTGCAAACATATAATTTGATAGGTTTTTTAGACTTTTATCCTGACACATTTTTCGGTACAAAGTGGGTCCAACGGCGGACATCATCTTGACCCAAAATTACCATTTTACCCCTATAGCCAAATTGGAATTATGGGTAGGATAACCTAGCTAATTTGACCATTCTAGACACGTTGGTAATATTTACTTTATCATCCGACAACATCTGTAAATTTTTCCTTATGTATATCATCCTTAATTTATAATAAATTCTTATTTTTAGTATATTTGTATACTTGGTTTTTGTAAAACTCTAGAATGATCTTTGAGTTTCTAAGGACTCTAAGTATTGGAAATAGGCTTAGTGCCACCCCAAATTGGTCTACTATGCTAGGGCATCACTTAGCTAAGTGTCCCAGTTAGAAGTCATGGCACACTACTAGTGTTAGAGTTAGCAGCCTAGAGCCTTGAACATAGAATAGGAACTAAGATTGTTATATCCCTTTTTATAGTGACTGAGCATCAGGCTTCTTCCTCTACATTTTTATTTCGTTGTCTTGCTCGAGGCGAGTACCCCTACAAACTCTATCTTACTGTATATGATAATGAATTACGTATGAACTATGTTAAAATATCGTTTTTTGAACTACAAGTCATATCTTCACATGCTTTATACTGCTCTAAGTACCTACCATGTTTTATACTGCTCTCAGTACCTGCCATGCTTTATACTTCTCCCAGTATCTTTTACATGTTTTAAACTGCTCTCGTATCTCTCACATGTTATAGCTTGCGTTATGGGAAAACTGATAGTTGAGTACGTGATCATGCCCCTTTCTCCCGTACGTATGTACCGAGCAAGGTCGCATTCTATATGCATACCTTGTCGTAGGCTATTATCCCATATTTTTGTACGGATGTACATCTATGCTTGTACACTTGTACGTACGTACATTTTATTACATGTAGACTTGTACGTCGGTACATTTTATACCTATTGACGATCACGTGCCTGCTCCAGTTTTAAACATTACATATACATCTATCGCCATGACAAATATATCTTCTATATGATAGACTGTGATATGACATAATTCTTATTTATTACATCTCTTTTTATTTCATGCTCAGTATGTTTAGTTTATAGAACCGTACTTGCTTCCGTCCTGACAGGATAACGTTGTAGGCATACTTTCGGAGGAAGATTTGCTCTGTGATCTTTTCTATGGACCCACTACAGAGGACCGGTCCATTGCTCCCGAGGAAGTACCTGCAGGGAACGTCGCTTGGTAGTCTCGCTTAGATTATTTTTGGCTTAGTTATTGAACTGTTTAGACTATATCTTGTAGTCACTGGACTTTGTCTCCATCTTAATACTTTGGAAGTGTATTATTAAGCCTGTACTTATTTTACTTTCGCTTATAGATAATGTGTTGTGATGAACCTTTTAAATGTGATATTAGAACTGTTAGCAGCTTAGATCCTTTATTGTCTATTCTGAGAACAGCTTACTACGCTTTAACCAAGTGTAGGTTGGACATGGCCCGGTCCGGCCCAACAATTTGGGTGGCGGGTCGTGACAGCTTGGCTGCTTCCGCCTCTGCCCTTTCAGCCTCTGCCCTAGTGGCCATAATCTTGGCTTTCGCTGCCCTTACAAGTTCTGCCCTTGTGGTGTGTATCGCATCCCTTTGTGGATTCTTCCCATTCGGAGACGGTCGTTATTTTTTTGACGGCATTTTAATAATTTTAGGCAGTCGTTTGGGGAGGATTTGGAGAGGGTTTCAAAAAAGAAGAGGAAAAGATACAGTACTTTAAAAACACTAACAATCGGTTGCTGTAATTAACATCCACAGTGGAACTAGTTTCAAGTACTATATGACATCGGGAAGTGGGAATCTATGATTAGTATTGAGTCTCAAATTTTTAAGGCACGACACTTCGGATTCTGAGACCCAAATTTGAAAAACTAATTTTTATGTACATAAAAAGAGTATAAGACACTCAAAGTTGTCTTTTATTATTTCTTTGCATATTTTTAAAAGAATAATTTACAAAATTAAAATATTGAAATACTAAAGCCAGATATTGTAAGTACCTAACTACCCCTAATAGAATATATTACTTATTGTATTTGAATAGAGATGCAGGGAAAATATTTTATTTCCATTGAAAATATTTTTTTGTCATTTTCAGTAAGGTTGTGTTTGATTGGCTTCTTTTTTTCCATGGAAAATATTTTCATCACAAATTTTCCACCAATTGTAGTGTTTGGTAGCTTATATTTTCCAAAAAGCTATCATTTTCCATATTTTCTTCTAAAATGGTAGAAAATAAAACTTGTCCAACCCACAGGAAAATATAATTTTCCATGAAAATTAACTATTTTCGTGGAAAATAATGACAATCAAACACCCAAATTACGTATTCCAATAATTTTTTTAAAATTCTATGGAATCTTTTTCCCAGGAAAATAATTTCATGTAATTAATTTATTTTCCATATATTTTCCACCTTGCAATCAAACACACAATATTTTTATACTAGTTTTTGTAATTAAAATTGTTACTTCAAATATAAATAAAATAATTATCGTTGAATGATAGATTTGACGGCAAGAACGTATCGCTGGCAGCATAATCAATTGTATGATGTTTGATAGGCTAGTAGCAAGAACCAGATTTACTTAACAAAATAATATATTTTATTGAAATCCTAGCTTCTTCGCCGGAACATTCTCCGACGAGGGAGACAAGAGGAGGAAGAAGTAAACTGAACAAAAACTGAACAAAAAAAGAAAAGAAAAAGAAGAGGTCTAGGTAGATCCCTCACTGGCCTCGCGAAGGACCTCCGCAAAGTCCTCCAGGGTGCGTAAACCCGCATGATGGAGGAGACGGCGTAGGCCTTCCCTCTTCTCCAGAGTCTACTGTTCCTCCAGAGTGATCCACAGTATGTCGAAGTTGGGCGCCAGATCGAGAGGTCGAGCAATGACTTCAAGGGACAACCAAAAGGAGGAGAGAAAGTCAGCGGCCTCGGTGAGCCAGTCCATTTTCGGCTGCCTCTTCCATGCTTCAGCGGCCGCCTAACTCTCTGGCCAAGGTCCCCAACCTAGAGCTTTGTTTGGAGCCATATTTAATGTGTAACCTACCATATGAATGGGGATACAAGAAGTTATATATACACGTTTCCCTAATGGACTTTTCATATTCCTAATTAGGAAACATGGGGTGTTCAATTTGACTTAAATAAATACCGAGTACTACCATTTTTTATCAAATATAAGTCACAGCTTAGTTGGTTGTGCTGTTTGGCTTTTACATGGAAGGCCTAGGTTCGAGTCTGTTGTTTGGGTTCTGAAGAATTTTTCTATTGTTATCATTTTTTGGGTTTTATTATATGCTTTTAACAAAGTATGGTACATTTGACACGGAGAATGGCCATTCTCCGTACTTTTAACACGGAGAATAGCCATTCTGCAAGCCCACTTTCTGATTTTTTATTTGATTATGATTTACCATATATCCATTTGAGGTTATTTTTGGGACCCAGTATTTTATTTAGGTTCTAGAACCTCAAAAACTATTTTCTATTTTTTTTGGTATTTTCTGGAGTTACTTTGATAATTAAATATAGGGAAACCATATTTTTAGGACTTTTGGAATATATTGTGCTACCCTAAGAGCAAATATTGACCCCAAATATTTTTCTAGGGTTCATTATGCTATTTTATATTTTCTAGAATTTTTTCATAATTTTTGGAAATTTTTAAGTATTTATTTATTAAGGTTTATATATTATTAAAGGCTTTCAATATTTATTATGAGGCCATTTGGGACTAATATGAGGTAAAGTTTTTTTATTTTGACTCTAGGAGGTTAGAAATAATTTTTGTAATTTTCTAGAATTTTTCTGGAATTTTTAGAGTTTTATTTGAGTTTATTTGGCCTTAGGATGATTTTTTAAATGATTTTCTGAAAATAAAAACCCAGTAGTACCCAATCATAATCCCAATCAGCCTCAGGTGGTGTACTTGTCAGCCACCCACCGCTGGTGAGCCTGGCCAGCTGTCAGCTGCGTTAGCAGCTGACTGTGCTGCTTCCTAATTAGGAAGCCACGTCTCGTAAGCCAGCCCATGAAACCAGCTCGAAATCTAGCCGTCCATTTCTGGGCAGGTGTGATGGGATTTGGACACGTGGCTAAGCCACGGCTCACAGCTCCACCGACCTTAGCGGCTCCCTATATATAGTAATATATTTTTCGTAAACAGAAAACCCTAATCAATCTCAGCCGATTTTGAGGAATTTTGATCTTAGAGAATCCCGACTTCCCAAAGCAATTGCCGCCAAACCAGAAGAGATTTTTGTGTGCCATTTTTTATTGGTAGCATATTGAGGTATAATTTCTGAATATCTAATTGATTTTCATCAATTCTGAACCATAATTTCTGTAAAATTCGTAGAGTGTCAGTTGTCCGAAACTTGACACGTTTTGATGTTTTCGAGATTTCGGGAGAACCAGAAATCGAAATCACAAACCGTTTGAAGTTTTGGAAAGCCAACACAGATCTACGACATATATTTTTCCTAGAAATTAATTCATTCAACTAGTATTTTTTTATTCTGTTGAACTCAGAATTGATCGGTAAATCACCATTTTGTTCACGATTAGCCATAACGGCGATATCTTTTGACCAAAATATGATTTTGCGGCACGATTGATTCCAGCACACTCGTGGCACAAAAATCTACCAAGATGCACTTTCAAAATCTAGAGTTTACGATGTTTGACTAGATAGTCAATGATACGCCTCGATTTGCGTGCCATAGTTTTCAAAATTAGAAACATAACTTTTTATGGCCAAACTTGCATGTTTAGATTATATTCAGATTATTATTAGGTTAAATTAGGTTCTTAAGTAATTTATTTCTGAATTAACTATTATTAGATTAGTAACCCATTAGCCACTTATTCTATAAATTTAGAACTAGAACCTTAGAATGGACTTGTGGTTTTCGTGCATGGTTCATGGTATGATGTATGTTATAGGTTGACAACTTCTAGATCGAAAATTCTCCCATCCTCGACTTGTGACTATGGTTTGTGCAAGGATTCAGGCAAGTAAAATATTACATTTATGTTTTAGTTCATTATAACATTTTCTCTATCGTTTCCTTGTTTGATATCTCATTGAGACATTGCTTGATATTTCGTGCACACACGATTGTGACACCATAGTTATTATATCCTTCTTAGTGTAACATTGACCATTATTGATTGTTAGAGAGTCGGGAGGGGAAATACTCGGTAAGTATGTGAACAAACCCAAATATTTTGATTGTGGATAGCTAAGTCATACACTCCACGTATGAGTTAGCCATACACTATTATTGTAGATAAACATCGTATGATGTGCTGTATTAGCCCAGCCGTTCATGTATTAAAAGGTATTTCATACACACATAGTTGTTCCTATTTTTCCTTTATCAAGTCCATTATCTTGTTAGTTCATATCTTGTTAGTTGACTTCTTGTTAGGTTACATTTTGCCAGTTCATATCTCATTAGTTCATACCTTGCTAGTTACATTCTGCTAGTTCATATCTTGCTAGTGCTAGTTTATATCCTGTAGTTCATCTCTTTGCTAGTTCTTTATATATTCTTTGTCATCATGGTTTCTCGTTGTTCTGACTTATTTTGGACTAACAACATTAATTGTAATATGATTGTACTCTACTCCTTTTCTGACTGGATCGTTGTTATAGGTTAGGATGGCGTGTCTACTTTTGCACTATGGACCATACGAGGGGAAGATAGAAACTCGAAGGCCAAACCATAGAAGACTATTTAAATGTGTGGTAGTTTTTTATAAATGTAAAAGCTTACATTCTTCTTCAAATATAAAACTTCTATATTTTGTAAAGTTGATTTAGTTGTTGTGAAGGAGTAGTTAGTATTTATGAGCACTTTGTTTATTATGGGCTAGACATCGTACTACCGTCAATACCGCAGCGTAAGCTGGGCATGGACATGCACTCGTATCCCGAAAAGCAGGTACGGGTCGTGACAAGTTTTTTTGGTGGCCCATGCTGGTCGTTTTCGTAGAAGATTACGAACTTGTGGTAGTACTTAAGTTAATCGTATTACTGCAAGCCTGCGACTAGAAAATTGCTCATTCACAATTAGGATTGATTTAATTTTAGATAATGACTAGGAGTAAGAGTCCCTTATTCAATTTGACCCTTGGGTAGTTAAGGTTGCTAATTAGGCCATATGATTTAGCCAATGATTTACTGAATTTTAAAACCTATTAGATATTTGATACGATGTTAGGATCAAAGGTGGGTAGACTATTCGCTTGGTAAGTTAGGCCTTCATAGAATTCAATTCCTAATTTTGATCATTTGTGCCATTTTATCTTCTGCCTTCTGTCTTATCTAAACCTCGCTTTATTTTCAAAACTATTTTGCGATCGTTTTATTTTTAATTCCTATTCTTGGTTCAATTATCTTTATATTAATTAAAGTCGTCTTTGTTCATTTTGCGATCGTTTTGTTTTCAAAACTGATACTTTTATTCAAGGACATATACTTACATTTTTTTATCATGATCGACTTATTTAAATTTATAGATGTTCCTTTGAAATTCTTATGAATATAGTTGAAATAATTTTCGATGACTTACAATGGTAAGGCAGATGCGCACTGTCTCCATTTATTTGAATTATGGAGACTGCGGGTTCACTGCAGCCAGCAGCGCACTGGCGTGGCATGACCCCTAAGTTGAAATAATTTCAAGTAAGCGTAGGTTGTCAAATGTTACTAAAGCTATATCCTAGTTGTATTATTTGATCCTTTGATTTATTATATTGACATTGGATAGAGTTGATAGAGTGTTCGATACCATATTATATTTGAGTCATGATATCAAGGGTTACTGCAGTCAGATGTACATTGGCGGGACATAAATTTTTGGTAGAGTGATTTCAGGTATATATAGTGTTTTTGAATCTTATAGAGACTACATCCTTTCGACATATGACTATTGATTTATTTTTATTCTTTTTCTTTATTTCTTGAACATTTTTAACTTATCCTTCTATTTTTGGAATGTTATTTGGCTCCTAGCAATCTTTAAAACCTATTTGATTTTATTCTGCTAGATTCCTAATCTTATCTAGATGTTGATTCTTAATCGTATCAAAATTTCGAGGACGAAATTTTTCTGTGGGTAGATTTGTAAGCCCACTTTTCGATTTTTTTATTTTATTATGATTTACTATATGGAAATTCGGGGTTATTTTTGGGACCCAGTATTTTATTTAGGTTCTAGAACCTCAAAAACTTTTTTCTAAAATTTTAGGATTTTTTTTTTGGTATTTTTTGGAATTACTTTGATAATATAAATATAGGAAAAACCTATTTTCTAGGACTTCTAAAATTTATTATGCTAGCCTAAGAGCAAATATTGACCCCAAATATTTTTCTAGGGTTCATTATGCTATTTTATATTTTCTAGAATTTTTCCACAATTTTTAGAAATTTGTAAGTATTTATTTATTAAGGTCTATATATTTTTAAAGGCTTTCAATATTTATTATGAGGCCATTTGGGACTAATATGAGGTAAAGTATTTTATTTTGACTCTAGGAGGTTAGAAATATTTTCTGTAATTTTCTAGAATTTTCTGGAAGTTTTAGGATTTTATTTGAGTTTATTTGGCCTTAGAATGATTTTTAAATCATTTTTTGAAAATAAAAACAAAGTAATACCCAGTCATAATCCCAGTCAGCGTCAGGTGGCCCACCTGTCAGCCACCTAGTGCGGGTGAGCCTGGCCAGCTGTCAGCTGCGTCAGCAGCTGACTGTGTTGCTTCATAATTAGGAAGCCACGACTCATAAGCCAGCCCATGAAACCGGCTAGAAATCGAGCAGTCCATTTCTAGGCGGGTGCGACGGAATTTGGACACGTGGCGAAGCCACGGCTTGCAGCTCCACCGACCTCAGCCGGCTCCCTATATATTGTAATATATTTTTCGTAAACAGAAAACCCTAATCAATCTCACCGATTTTGAGGAATTTTGATCTTGGAGAATCCCGACTTCCCGAACCAATTACCGCCCAACCAGAAGTGCTTTTTGTGCACCATTTTTTTATTGAAGCATATTGAGGTATAATTTTCGAATATCTAATTTATTTGCATCAATTCTGAACCTTAATTTTTGTAAAATTCGTAGAGTGTCAATTGTCCGAAACTTGACACGTTTCGATGTTTTCGAGATTTTGGGAGAACCAGAAATCGAAATCACGAACCGTTTGAATTTTTGGAAAGATAACACTTATCTCTACCAAGGTGCACTTTGAAAAATCCAGAGTTTACGACGTTTGACTAGATAGTCAACGACACGCCTCGATTTGCATGTCATGGTTTCCAAAATTGGAAACATGACTTTTTATGGCCAAACTTGTATGTTTAGATTATATTCAGATTATTATTAAGTTAAATTAGGTTTTTAACTAATTTATTTCATAACTAACTATTATTAGATTAGTAACCCATTAGCCACTTATTCCATAAATTTAGAACTAGAACCTTAGAATGGACTTGTGGTTTTCGTGCATGGTTCGTGGTGTGATGTATGTTCTAGGTTGACAGCTTCTAGATCGACAATCCCCTCATCCTCGACTTATGACTATGGTTTGTTCAAGGATTCAGGCAAGTACAGTATTGCATTTATGTTTTAGTTTATTATAACGTTTTTTTTATCGTTTCCTTGTATGATATCACATTGAGACATTGCTTGATATTCCGTAGACACACGATTGTGACACCATTGGTATTGTATCCTTCTTAGTGTAACATTGACCGTTATTGATTGTTAGAGAGTCAGAAGAGAAAATACTCGGTAAGTACGCGAACAAATCCAAATATTTTAATTGTGGATAGCTAAGTCATACACTCCACGTATGAGTTAGCCGTACCCTATTATTGTGGATAGTCATCGTATGATGTGCCGTATTAGTCCAGCCGTTCACGTATTAAAAGGTTTTTCACACACACATAGTTGTTCCTATTTTTCCTTTATCTAGTCCATTATCTTGTTAGTTCATATCTTGTTAGTTCACATCTTGTTAGTTTACATTTTGCTAGTTTATATCTCATTAGTTCATACCTTGCTAGTTACATTCTGCTAGTTCATATCTTGCTAGTGCTAGTTCATATCCTGTTGTTCATCTCTTTGTTAGTTCTTTATATATTCTTTGCCATCATGGTTTCTCGTTGTTCTAACTTATTTTGGACTAACAACATTAATTGCAATATGGTCGTACTCTGCTCCTTTCCTGACTGGATCGTTGTTATAGGTGATGATGACATATCTACTTTTGCACGATGGACCATACAAGGGGGAGATAGAGACTCGAAGGCTAAACCATAGAAGACTAGTTAAATGTGTGGTAGTTTTTTATAAATGTAAAAGCTTACATTCTTCTTCAAATATAAAACTTCTATATTTTGTAAAGTTGATTTAGTTGTTGTGAATGAGCAGTTAGTATTTATGAGCACTTTGTTTATTACGGGCTAGACAGCGTACTACCGTCGATACCGCAGCATAGGCTGGGCTTGGACATGCACTCGTATCCCGAAAAGTGGGTGCGGGTCGTGACACATTCTGCGTGCTTTTAATAAAGTATGATATATTTAGGATGGGGAATGTTCAAGTATCTCATTCATTTTTCATCAAATGTAAGTCCCAGCTTAGTTGGTTGTGCTGTTTGGCTTTTACATGTAAGGCCTAGGTTCGAGTCTGGTGTGTGGGTTCTGTAGAATTTTTCTATTGATATCATTTTTGGGTGTTATTATATACTTTTAACAAAGTATGGTACATTCGAACGGAGAATAGCCTTTCTCCGTATTTTTATCATGGAGAATGGCCACTCTCCGTGCTTTTAAGAAAGTATGGTACATTTAGGACGAGGAATGTTCAAGTATCTCATTCAGTTTTTATCAAATGTAAATCCCAGCTTAGTTGTTTGTACTCTTTGACTTTTACATGGAAGGCCTAGGTTCGAGTCTGGTGTGTGGGTTCTGTAGAATTTTTCTGTTGTTATCATTTTTTGGGTGTTATTATATGATGTTAACAAAGTATGGTACATTTAGGACGGGGAATGGCCATTCTCCATGCTTTTAACATGGAGAATGGTCATTCTCCGTGCTTTTAACAAAATATGGTACATTTAGGACGGGGAATGTTCAAGTATATACAAAATATTAATCCTAATTTATTATTTTGAGTCCGATCTATGTAAAGATTTAATATAATACAAATTAAATTAACAACCTAATATTATAAAAATTAAGAATTCTAATTATAATCAAATTTAATTTGTTCTAACACACAAAGAAATCTGAGTATGATTAATCTAAATTAATTTTGAGTCCTTTTCTTTTGCAGCCTATAATAATACAAGAACCTTGTTAAAAATGTGGAAACACATTTTTTTGATCTTAGCCAACACATTAAGCTCGTATCATAAATATTTATGACGCTGTTAAAAAATATTAGATTCAATCATAATCCTATATAGTCTTATAATTTTGCACACAGATAGCCTTGAAATAAATAAGAATTATTTAATATTAACTGTCAGAACAATCATATGACATTTCGTAATCCAACCATGGTTTATCACCTAGTTCAAGTGAATCATCGTTCTCCTCCTCCCATGGGTTCTGATCCTCGAAGGGATCCCTTACAAAATCTACCAAACTATGTATTTACTTGAGGTCCCTATCTAGCCACACATTCCAGCATCCTCTTAGGTCGAGTACGCAAAGATCCGTGCACTCCGTCATGATGGCTCTCCGCCCATTGTCGTCAAACATGCCAAACTTTACCTCTAGGTGCTCGAGACGTGGCATCGAAGAGGCTACGACCATGGCCTCTGACTTGTCGAAGGTGTCCTTCTTGAATCCCTTCATGATCATAAACTGCGGAGGTGGCATGTTCCTCTTCAGCGTAACTAGACGCTAGCAACGACTTCCAAGGAGTTCGATGCCCTTGGACGTAATGTGGAGGCAGTAGCTGATGTCGAGTTTTGTCAGAACCGAAAAAACTCTAAATGTTCCTCCAACATTTTATCACTCACGTTGCTCATTGGCATTCGTAGGATACTTAATTTTTTCTACTGTATTATAAATAGTAGTATAACCAGGAAAACAAAAAATCAAAATTAACAACTTATAACTTATGAAACAAAATAGATTAAAAATATCGTGTACTAGCCTTGAGGAAGTAAAGGAGAAGGCCTCTTTGCCGAGTTTGTAAATAGAAAGAGATGTTAGATTTCCCTTACTGCGCCACTAGCTTGTTCATCGCCTCGTCAATTTTCGAGGTTAGGTTAACCCTGTGCCGCCACTGGGTCAACTTGACGTCCGACCAGAAGCAGGGACAGTAGAGCACCTTCTACTACGACCGATAAACGAAAGACAAGCAGACGACCTCCTCAGACGACATCTCCACTAGTAGCAAAACCATGGCTAGGATCTTCTTAGGGATGTTGGCCCATCCGCAAATGTAGGTTTTGCTCTTCTCTATTTTGAGACTGTTCTGAAGGGTTATGAATTTTAAATAGTTTGGGTGTTTAGTTTGGTCTTGAATCTATATAAATTGGTTTTGAAGGCTGGTGAAGATGAATAGTTTGGCTGTTAGGCTGTATAAATAGATTTTTAAGGGTTGTAAAAAAGAAACCAATTTTTTCGTATCTTTCCCCGGCCACTCTTCTTGTATAAATGTCTATCGATCACCATTAATTATGGTGAATAGTACTGATACCGTAAATATGAGAGAAATTTGCACTGCCAAAATTCATCTTGAAGAAGGTAAAATGTCATCCTTGTGTGGGAAAATGTCGAAATCTCTTGGATATGATTATACTGAGATGTTGTATTAATGTTAAGAGTTCATTTTTGTTCACCCAAAAATATAAGGGTGTTTGTTCACCCTCTACTAAAAAATTTGACACGTGTCAAATTAAAGGTGAAAACCACTGTGGTGGTTGAACAAAACCACTTCCAAAGTGGTTTTGTATGGATGAAATGAACTCCAAATGAGTTCAATGAACTCGTAATGTTAATCACTGATATAGTAGGTATCAGGGCTATTTGCACCATTAAAATTCGTCTTCACATGGTCTAAGAACATTAATTTGGATAATTTTGTAATTTTTCCGAAATGAAGGATATCAATAGATCAGATGATACCAAGACTAAGAACATTAATAACACTTTAACATTAATCACCCATTGTATTAAGGATAAATACTGATATCATATAAATATGAAAAATACAAAGAAATGCATGCATTCATGCTAATGTCAGAAGAACCATTCATCCCAGGACTTATTGATGAGATCTAAATTACTATACATCTCGTATCTACGTTCCCCTGGGATTACATCATCAAAGGGTCGTTTTAAACGTCTGTATTAAATCACAAATTTTTTTGTGGTCATCTATGAGATGAACGTTGAAGCACCAACGTATGTCGAGCGGTTGGAAGGAGGGAGAGAGGAAAGTGATATTTATATTAGAGAGAGAAAAAGAGATATTTGAAAGAGAGAGAGAGTGAAGTCGGCTTGGGGGGTATATGTCATCTGAGAGAGGGGGGATGTGTTGTGCTGATGGTGATGGGTGAGGGGGTGGTGAGAGAGAGAGTTATATTTAAAAGAGAGAGTTATATTTGTAAAAGAAAGGGAGAGGAAAAAAGACTAGAGAGAGAGGTCGGCTGTGAAGGGGTGAGGGTGAGGTGGTGATAGTGATGGGTAGGAGAAATTAAGGAGGAGAGAGAAAGAGGGTTATATATATATAAAGAGAGAGAAAATAGGATATTTATGTAAAGTAGAGAGATAAAGAGAGAGATATTTTGAGTAGGGAAAAAGAGAGAAATATGTGTGGGGTATTTGGGGTAGTCATGAGAGGGGGCACATAGAATTGGATTGGGTGTTGGGTCAAGTTTGGTCAAGTTTAGGCTAAGGTTTGATCATAATTATAAATTTAAATTATTTATAATCATGGATGAAATAGAAGCACACGGGTGATCAATTGGGTGGGACGCAAGTGGCACATGCATAGTAGGCTCAAAATAGGTCAGAACCATATATTGGGTCGATTAGATTGGATCGATGTCGGGCCCTGAAATTAAATTGGAAGTTGGATCAGGTTTTACGGTAGATAATCAATTGGCCTTAATTGACCCGAAAGTTGCACGAAGTAAACAGAGTTCAAGGGAACAAGTTTGATTGGGATACCTTATTCCAAAATAAAGATAATCTGGTCTACTACAAAACTCATAAAGAGAGTTTCCAGAGATTGACATATCTAACGCTCCAGAAATCAAAATCACGAAAAAGTATATTTAATGATAAAAAAAAATTATAATAAAATATTTATTTAGAAAAATTAAAATAAACCCTAAAATTCAAGGGGCTTACATCCTACCCATCTTACAAGAATTTTGTCCTCGAAATTTAAAATCATCCAATAGGTTAAACTATAACATGTAACTGCTTTGGCTACAATACTCAATTTGTTATCCTAGTGTTCATCTCTTCTGTTTCTCTTTACAATCTTTTTGGTTCAGGTTCAGCAAAGGTCCTTCTATCATAAACTACATCATATATCCTTTAGAATCTTCCATACTAATATGGAACCTTTATGTATACCCTAAACTATAGGTCATTCTCTGGGTATGTTTATATGCCAACAATGCTTAATCATCAACCATATTTCCAACCTCAATTGTAAATACTTGATTTCCTTATCATATCCTAAGTATCCTTATTCTATCAATCCACAGGCACTTTGCATTATTTGTCTTCAATCCTTTTCTACAGCTTCTCCTTGAAATTATACGTTCAATACTTATCCTTGGCGTAGAGCCTTCTTCTTTTTACTCAACAACTCCTCCAAATATAAATCCTCAATTTCAAACTCCCGATTTATTAATTACCAATGTACATATGTCTTTGCCTTGTTCTTTGTCGTTTTAACTGATATCTTTTCGATCTCGTACGCAATATTATATCTCATTCTAACTTATTCTATATCATTCCACATATCGATCTATCCTCTAATCACATGTAATTAGCTTATAGATAACCAATAATCACTTGGTCATCAAAGTCCTACAATACTCAACCCTCGAACCTAAGTACAAGATTCTAATACTTAATCTGTAGTCACAACAATATAATATTTCATTTCTCCATCTTAGATACCCTATCATCAAGTTATACTATCAATACAATCGTTCTTAATAGTTTCCAAGTCTACTATAGTTAGTTACTCATACTTGCCCTATAAGTTTAATCTAACCAATCCCTAGGAAATGTACTCATCACAATCATACAATAACATTTATAGTTATACTATAGAATCAGTTAACGAGGTTTGGTTATTTCAGTCGTCTATGAAATAGAAGGTAACAAGGCCTAAGACTGGGTCGAGCAATCCACAACAGTATCCAAACAAGTTAAGGGTCAAGTAAGACAAGAAAGTTTGTCAGAATATCTCCAAGAATGGTGCAAAGACAACGAGATGCATAGGACATAGTCGAAGTAAAACTCGAGAACCATATACCTCCACGATTAGGTCACGTGAAGTTATTGACAAGTCAGTATGCATCTTGCTGAAATAACTTCTTTGTTTCGTAATACGACGGATGGCTGCAATGCACAGGTACCATGCCAGATAGTACAGGTTCTTGAACTTATCTTGGCTAAATCCATGAAATATTAATCAAATATACCAGGTATGGTTCAAGTAAGATCAGTGAAACATATGTAACCATGATGCCGTCATCTAAAGTCCTGCCTCGCCAGTATTTCTCTGCCTATAAAACTCTCGATTCCGTAATACAAGGTTAAAATCTACTTTCTAGAACCTTCCTTGGATCAATCTATAAGACGTTTCCAACAATTACCGAAAAAGACGAGAATAATTACCCAAGAGGTTAACGAAGAGGAGTTTAGTCAAATCATAGGAAAGATGGACTACAAAAACAATTATGTCCAAAAAGATAACATGAAAGCAATCCTGTTGGAGAGTTCTAAAGAACCTGTAATCCTAGTTGTGGATGTAGATAGGACAGAGTTAATCAAGACGGGGAAGAATGATGATAAGAATTTGTTCTTG
This sequence comes from Iris pallida, assembly GCA_029216955.1. Classification (NCBI taxonomy): domain Eukaryota; kingdom Viridiplantae; phylum Streptophyta; class Magnoliopsida; order Asparagales; family Iridaceae; genus Iris; species Iris pallida. The sequence goes on along the minus strand of JANAVB010040071.1, from coordinate 123,748 downwards.
CTCATTTGGTCATAACAAAGTGAACCAAGTTGAGATGTGATCTGATAACCATACACGTCTTTCTGAAATCATGTTGCCAGAATTTTTTCCACACCAGTAAGCTTAGCTGCAATAAACGATAGAGTCATAACTAAGGTATACACCCTATAATCATGTTATCTAGAATTCTTGCCACGCCAACCGGTATGGCTGCGAGAAAATCGAAATTCCATAACTAAGATAAGTATATCCAAAATCAGGCCTTATATTTTTATCAAATTAGCTAATATGGCTGCGATAAATTCTAAACTCCATACCTAAAGCAGGCATTTACCGTTCTCACTGTTATCATTAAATATGTTATCAGAATACACCTTAACTCAATCCATAAATTTATTTCGATGCAAAATAAAAGTCAACAACGAATATCTGGAATCAAATTCAACAATGAATTAAAGAAGAGTAAATGGAAACAAGTGGAAACAAATCTCGAGGTAAGATTTAGAGTGAGATCCTCAGGGGTCATTCCAAGGGTACTATCTCGGTCAAAATTGTAATCCACTAAATTTCAAGCAAGAGACTAAATATAGTTAATGGTCCTATGCTGTGATGAGTTTTCCCTATGTTGCAATCCTAGAAATCCTCTAGGTGTTCTAATTGTTGTCCCTAGTGTTGATAAGTTGTCCTAAGATCCTAATTACAGGCATGCTCGGTACAATAATGTAACCAAACAACTTAAGTCTCGACCTGCATGGGCCACCACTAAAAACATGTCACAAGCTGCTACCCAAATTGTTGGGCCGGGCCGAGCCATGTCCAGCCTACGCTTGGTTAAAACGTAGTAAGCTGTTCTAAGAATAGACAATAAAGGATCTAAGCTGCTAACAGTTCTAATATCACATTTAAAAGGTTCATCACAACTCAACATCTATAAGCGAAAGTAAAATAAGTACAGACTTAATAATACACTTTCAAAGTATTAAACTGGAGACAAAGTCCAGTGACTACAGGATATAGTCTAAACAGTTCAATAACTAAGCCAAAAATAATCTAAGCGAGACTAACAAGCGAGGTTCCCTACGGAGACTTCCTCGGAAGCAATGGACCGGTCCTCTGTAGTGGGTCCATAGAAAAGATCACAGAGCAAATCTTCATCTGAAAGTATGCCTACAATGTTATCCTGTCAGGACGGAAGCAAGTACTGGTTCTACAAACTAAACATACTTAGCATGGAATAAAAAGATATGTAATAAATAAGAATCATGTCATATCACAGTCTATCATGTAGAAGATACATTTGTCATGGCGACAGATGTATATGTAATATTTAAAACTGGAGCAGGCACGTGATCATCAGTAGGTATAAAATATACCGGCGTACAAGTCTACATGTAATAAAGTGTACATACGTACAAATGTACGAGCATAGGTGTACATCCGTACAAAAATGTGGGATAATGGCCTACGAAAAGGTATGCATATAGAATACGATCTTGCTCGGTACGTACGTACGGGAGAAGGGGGCATGATCACGTACTCAACTATCAGTTTCCCCATAATCCAAGCTATAACATGTGAGAGATACGAGAGCAGTTTAATACATGTGAAAGATACTGGAAGAAGTATAAAGCATGGTAGGAACTGAGAGCAGTATAAAACATGGTAGGTACTTAGAGCAGTATAAAGCATGTGAAGATATGACTTGCAGTTCAAGAAACGGTATTTTAACATGGTTCATACGTAATTCATTATCATATGCAGTAAGATAGAGTTTGTAAGGGTACTCTCCTCGAGCAAGACAACGAAATAAAAATGTAGAAGAAGAAGCCTGGTGCCCTGTCACTGTAAAAAGGGATATAACAATCTCAGTTCCTATTCTACGTTCAAGACTCTAGATTGCTAACTCTAACACTAGTGTTGTGCCATGACTTCTAATTGGGACACTTAGCTAAGTGATGCCCTAACGTAGTTGTCACGACCCGTACCCTAGAGTAAGGGCACGAGACATGGGTACGTCCAGCCTACGCCGCAGTATCGGCGGTAGAACGCTGTCCTAGGTCACAACATCTAACAATATAATGCTAAGCAGTTTATACTCCCCGAATGGGGGTGACATAGCAGAATGTAAACTCAATTACAACTAAGAAAGAAGAAGCACGATATGATATAGAACTCAAGGAAATACAGATGATCAAAATAGTCTAAGTGTCTAAGATAATACCTCAGCAAATATCCAGAATACAAGTCTCAGCTACTGAATATAAAAGAACATATACAACCCAGATCTTAAAGGCAAAAATAAGTCTAACTAAACTAGTCTCAAGACAACATAGGTAAGATAAAGCCTAACTAAGCTAGTCTAGGCAGTAGGGGTAAAGTCATCAGCTAGAGCTGGGTCCTCCTGAGGGTCCAGCTCACAAGTGTCGTCTAGGGCTGCCCCGTAGAAGGTATCCACATAGGCCTCCTCCTCGTCCTCTGTAATATTTTCAACAGGTCCAGTCAGGACAGGAGCGAGCACAATACATCTCAACAGATCATAGCAGGTTAGAAAATATAATCATGCCGTAAAGTAAGATACATGAACTGAAAGAAATACAATATGTAAACAGAGAGAGAACTGTAATAGAAATATCTACTATAGGTAGAGAACTAACAGTGGCTAGTGAGTCAGAGTACAATATAGACTTGTAAATGGCATAGGTTGCTACACTATGGAATGATTCTGATGCTACACTACTTGGATATTATTCACATGTCTACTTCTACTCTCCTGTATCCCTAATCAATACACAAGGATCCAGCCAGGTTATGTTATGATTCATGTAACGGCCCCCGAAGGATGGTACATGATAGTCCCATAAATAGGAATTCTAGAAAGCCCAATAAATGGGAGGATTCAAGAAAAACTCTGTGATCATGAGAGTATATGTCACAAGTGATCAATGAACCATGAATCATAGTGATACACCATGTAAGTGAAACGCACAGAACATGTAGTATCCAATGCTCCCTGAGGGGATAATATCTCAAGAAGGGATCCATATAGTACTAATCCGTGTGACCAACGTGACAGTATCAAGTAAAGTAATTTAAAGCAGGAAAATAATTCTAAACAGGATATGAAATGATCAGAGAATGTACTCGCCTGGTATCTGAGTGTCCGAATGAAATGTACTGTCCGAGGAGAGGTGTCTGGCTCCTAATCAGAACAGCACATGTCAAAACAAGTCTAAAATGATAACGAGATGCAATTCAATGCATTCTAAATGAATCTAGGTCAATCTAGGGCAAAGTCAACTCTTGGTCTACTCTGGTCAACCCTAGAAGCCAAACTAGGTCAACTATGGTCAAACTAGCCAAACTAGGTCTAAACAAGTCTATACTAGTCTAATCAAGGCTAAACTAGCCTATGCTAGTATACTAAGTCCATACACAACCTATACAACACAAGTCAAAACCAATATCATACAACCTATATTGCATCTAGGCCTACACATGGAAATCACATAACACATACATATATACATATAGGCTACCTATATGTATACCACATATATATATATATATATATATATATATATATATATATATATATATATATATATATATATATATATATATATATAATACATATATACTAGTACACACACATGTTATGATATATATGATACTTACATATATACATAATATAATCTATACATCCGTTTACAGGTATCTATACTATATATATATATATATATATATATATATATATATATATATATATATATATATATATATATATATATATATTTTTTTTTATATATATATATATATATATATATATATATATATATATATATATATATAATACATATATACATCCGTTTACAAGTATATATATATATATATATATATATATATATATATATATATATATATATATATATTTTTTTTTTATTTTTTTTTTATTTTTTTTTTAATTTTTTTTTTTATTTTTTTTTTTATTTTTTTTTTTTATTTTATTTTTATATATATATATATATATATATATATATATATATATATATATATATATATATATATAAATATATATATATATATATATATATATATATATATATATATATATATATATATATATATATATATATATATATATATATAATATATATATATACTAGTACACACACATGTTATGATATATATGATACTTACATATATACATAATATAATCTATACATCCGTTTACAAGTATCTATACTAGATACATATATATATATATATATATATATATATATATATATATATATATATATATATATATATATATATATATACATATATTACATATATAGATACACATATTACATATATACATTACATATATATATATATATATATATATATATATATATATATATATATATATATATATATATATTATATATATATATATATATATATATATATATATATATATATATATATATATAATGCAAAGGGGGATAAAAAGAGGAGTGATGTGTGTGTGTTAGTGTAGAGGCAAGCAAAGTGAGTGATTGAGGGCTGAAACCTGTGTGTATGAGTGTGCAATGTGTGTGAGAGAATGTGAGGGATCTTATAATCAATGTGTGTGTGTCATGAGTGAACTGTGAGTGTATACAGAAAATAGAGTGTGTGTGTAGGAGTGTATCAATGAAGGGTTCAGTTTTCAAGAAATAGAGAAGGGAACCCAATTCAGTTCCTGGATTTGACAGAACCCCAAATGACAGTTTACTTATAACTAAACGCAGATTTTAACATTTTCTAGGTTTTGAAAATAGTCCCAATATTCCATTCCATTTCAGTTTTATCCAGTTTCAGTCCCAACCATTTGACAGTTTTCACATACACCAAATTCGAATCAAAACACCACCAATATCACCAAAATTTGGCATACAATTAGATTACTTATAGGAGAACAATATTAGGATATAAAACTTGCAATTAACAGTATTTAAACCAACTAAAATGGGTGCCAAAATCCAGATTGAAAACTGGAAAAATACTGAGAATATAACATGTATCAGATTTTTAGGGAATTTGGAAATTGATGAATAAAAACATGTTAGAATGTACAATAAATGGTTGGGAATGTAAATATAACTTGTGTACGTGTCTTAGGGCCTAATACGTGTCCACCAAAACTGGATACGGCGTGTCCACATAACTGGAAACAAAATAAGCAACTGATACTGCACAGCAGTACAGTCTCGTGCACAAGTGCACGCGTGTCGTGCACTCGACACAGACCAAACCAAGACACGTGTTCACAAACCTAGGTTCGCCACACATAGGGCTACCTACGTGTCACCCTGTTTTGCACCCACGTGTCGTCGTGTCCAACTAAACGAGCCGTATCAGTGCTCAAAAATAGACTGTGCGCATATAGTACAAAGTCGGTACACGAGCTCGTGCTCGCTCGATATGACACGGGGACACATGATACTTGACACACGTGATGTCAGTCAATGCCGCAAGCCACGTGTCAAGTGGTTCATGTCGAGTCGCCGTGTCCACAGAGAAATCCACCCCGAGTGGCAGGACAGCGTGCACAGTGCTTGTACCGCGTGTCCGTGTGTCCAAATCGACACAACACGACCATAAAAACACCTCAGTCCATCAGAAACATCTAAGCCACACTAAAACACAATTTTCCATTCAGAAACTTTCTAAAAATTAAATCGAAATGCCCTTTGGGGGCATTTCATCAAGCACCTTAACTAGTGGGCTGATACGTGTCCATTTAGGACACGAAATAGACACAAAATCCTACAAAAATCTAGGGTTAGCTAGGGAAACTTAGATCTAGCTCAATATGCAATAATAACAGCATCTAACATTGAGTTTTAGGGATTTACCTATTGGTGTCACAACTCCTCAAAAAGCTCCAAAGATGGGGTGTCTCCTTGCTCGCCAAACTTTACCAAATTGCTATCAAACTGAGAATAAAATATACCAACAGCAAGAAAACCTAAATTAAAACCTATTGCAATTTGTTTGAGGGAAAAAAGAATTAATTTGGATTTTCTATGAATTAATGAAGTTGGTACATACCTCTCTTTCCAAATGAAACTTCCTAATGAGGCTAGCCCTAATGGAAGAGAGTATTTATAGGGTGGGATTCCCAATGCTAGTGTGGTGTGGCCGGCCATAGAGTGAATTAGGGTTAGGGTTAGCTAGTAGGTTGGGCTTTGGGCCCCTATGTGCCAAGTTGCTAATTAATGGTTCAACCATAAGTCATGGCTTATGACTTAACTATTCTAACTTAAATTCTAATTGGCCTATTATGAATTAACTTAATGTTAGGTTAGGGTCACATGACCTAATCAAGTCCAAACACAACTAGGGTTAGCTTCTAGGTTAGTCTACCAAGGTCAATGCTAGTCAAAGTCAACCTAGTCAACCACTATTTTAATAATTCTAAAATAAATCCTAAAAATTCCCATAAATTCAAATAAATTATAATAAATTCAAATAATCTCAAAAATAACAAAAATACCCTCAAACTAGAAATATGGTAGTGACAAATCTACCCTCTTTAAAAGAATTTTGTCCTCGAAATTGAAAGGCGAAATGCAACTGATGAGAAGGATAGAAAGTATACCTCACGGTCCAAAAAGATATGGGTAACGCTCGTGCATCTCATCCTCCCACTCCCAGGTAGACTCTCCTGGAGAATGATACCTCCATGCGATGCGTACCAAGGGTATCACCTGGTTCCTCAGAACCTTCTCCCATCGATCCAGTATCTCCACTGGCTGCTCTGGATAGCTGAAAGAAGGCCCAACCTCAATCTCCGAATGATCGAGCACATGGCTAGGATTAGCCACGTATCGTCTCAACTGTGATACATGGAATATGTTGTGGACCCCCACTAGTGCAGGTGGCAAGTCTAGCCTGTATGCCATGTCACCGACTCTCCTATTGATAACGAAAGGGCCGATGAAGCGCGGGCTAAGCTTCCCGGCTCTACCAAAATGTATCGTACCACGAGTCGGAGATATCCTAAAGAAAACCTGGTCTCCGACCTAATCACAAGCAAGGTCTCAATTTAATTATGATAAACAAACATGATCAATCAAAACACAAACAAACAAACCTAAATCTAATCCTACTCTAATCTGTACCTTAAACTCTAAGGGCCTCCGGTGGCTATCGGCCCAGTGTCGATGTCAGTCCTGCGCAATACGAAGTCTGTCCCTGATGAGCTTCACCTTCTCGGCTGCGTCAACAACCATCTATGGCCCCAGTAAAGCTCGTTCACCAACATCATCCTAAGATAAGGGTGTACAACACCTACGCCCGTACCGAGCCTCGAAAGGTGACATCTCGATGCTGGCCTGGAAACTGTTGTTGTAAGCAAATTCCACCAAATTTAGATGATCCTTTCAGGAACCTCTAAAGTCTAAGACGCACGTCCGTAGCACATCCTCAAGTGTCTGAATAGACCTCTCTGACTGTCCGTCCATCTGGGGGTGGTATACAGTACTAAACTTGAGCTGAGTGCCCAAGCTAATCTACAGAATCCTCCAAAAATAGGAAGTAAAGCGACTATCCTGATCCAAGATGATGCTGACCGGAACCCCGTGAATCCTGACTATCTGCCGCATGTACATCTCTGCACGCCTCTCTGTAGACGTACCCACCTTGAATGGCAAGAAGTGGGCCGATTTGGTCAACCTGTCAACGATGACACAAATTGCGTCTTTCCCTCCTGGTGTACGCGACAATCTTGATACAAAATCTATAGTAATATGCTCCCACTTCCACCCGGGAATGGGCAGCGGCTGCAATAATCTACCGGGCCTCTGCCTCTCTGCCTTGACCTGCTGACAGACCAAGCACCTAGTTACGAAGCGAGCCACCTTCCGCTTCATCCCGGACCACCAAACATGATCCCTCAGATCTCAGTACATCTTGTTGGCACCAGGGTGTATAGAGTACTGAGATATGTGGGCCTCCTGCAAACCCTGCTCCCTGAGCTCTCCGTTGGACACACATAACCTGGAACCGTGCCTCAAGGCACCATCATCTGCAAGAGAAAACTCGCCATCCACCAATCCTGTTCGAACCTGCTCTCGGAGACACCGCAGAGCAACGTCCTCAAACTGTGTCGACTTAATCCTCTCTACCAAGTCTGACTGAATCTGCATGCCCCACATCTGCATCTGCACTCCGGACACGACCACCTCAATCCCCAGGCTCTCTAAATCAGCAAGCAAGTGACGATCCATGGTCAAACACATGGCTGTCGGGTACCTAATCAAGGCATCGGGAACCACGTTGGCCTTTCCTGGGTGATACTAAAGTAGGATGTAAAAGTCCTTCATCAACTCTAGCCATCTGCGCTGCCTCATGTTTAGCTCCTTCTGAGTGAACACATATTTTAAGCTCTTATGATCTATAAAAATCTCTACCCGCTCTCCATACAGATAGTGCTTCCACAACTTCAGAGCAAATATCACTGCTGCAAGCTCCAGGTCATGGGTAGGGTAGTTCTTCTCATGGGGACATAACTGTCTGGAAGCATAGGCAATTACCTTTCCGTGCTACTGCAATACACAACCTAGCCCCTTCCCTGAAGCATCACTATAAATAGTGAATCCCCATGATCCTAAAGGCAATGTCAGAATCGGATCTGTCGTAAGCTGCTTCTTCAACTCATCAAAATCTGTCTGACACTCCTCTGACCAAACAAACTCAGCATCCTTCCGGGTCAACCGAGTTAATGGCTCTACAACCCGGGAGAAATCCTGCACAAATCTCCGATAATACCCTGCCAGCCCCAGGAAACTCCTGATCTCTGCCACTGAAGTCGGTGCTGCCCATGTCTCAACTGCTACGATCTTCTTGGGGTCAACTGAGATACCATCTCCAGTCACCACATGCCCCAAAAAGTCAACCCGGTCCAAGAAGAACTCACACTTGGAGAGCTTCCCATAAAGCTGCTCCTTCCTGAGTGTCTCCAGCACTATCCTCAAGTGCTCCTCGTGCTCCTCCTCAGTCTTGGAATATACCAAGATGTCGTCAATGAACACCATCGTAAACTGATCCAGGTACTGGTGGAACACCTTGTTCATTAGGTTCATAAATACTGCTGGTGCATTGGTTAGCCCAAACGGCATAACCAAAAACTCAAACTGCCCGTACCGCGTCCTAAAAAGCGGTCTTGGAAATATCCTCCCCCTTTACCTTCACCTGGTGATATCCTGACCTCAGATCAATCTTGGAAAATACCCGAGCTCCGCTCAACTGGTCAAAAAGATCGTCGATCCGCGGCAGTGGGTATCTGTTCTTGATCGTGAGGTTGTTGAGTGCCCTATAGTCAATACACATCCGTACTGACCCATCCTTCTTCGGCACAAACAATACTAGTGCACCCAATGGCGACGAACTCGAATGGATGAAGCCCTTGTCCTGCAGCTCATCCACCTGCATTTTTAGCTCCACCAACTCACTGTTGTTCACCCGATAGACAAGCTGAGAGATGGGTTCCGCTCTTGGAACCAAGTATATCGAGAACTCAATGTCTTTGTCTGGTGGCAAACCAGGCAACTCCTCTGGAAAAACATCTATATACTCTGCTATCATGGGGTGTGGAATCGTCTGCTCCTCAACCGAGACTCCGCAGAAGACTCCGCTGCTCTGCGTCGCCTGACGTCTGGAGTACTCGAACTCTGGCTCCCCCGGCACTCTGAAAAGAACTCTACCCCCTCTGCAAACAATATTGGCGTGGTGCCTGCTCAACCAATCCATACCGAGTACTATATCATAGTTCGGCAATGGCATTACGAGCAGGCTCACCTCCAACTCACGGCCTCCTAAAACAATACTCCAACCCTTACAAACATCACTCACGAGGATAATGCCACCCCCGGTCGTGATCTTGTAAGTCCTAGGCAACGATTCAGCTATGATACCATGTCTAATCACAAATGATACTGATATGAAGTTATGCGAAGCACCGAAATCGAATAATGCATAAGCTGGACTGGAGTCGAGAAGAACTGAACCTGCGATCAGCTCTCCTATCGCCTCTGTATCTTTAGCTACCATGGCGAAAGCTCACCCCTGCTGGCCTTCCCTGGCCTGCTGCTGATGCTGAACAAATCTCTGCTGCTGTGTCGGCAGGGCTGGTCCCCTCTGCTGGCCTGCTGGAGCTCTGACTGCTGCTCCCGGAGCTACTCGTCCCCCAGACCTAGCACTATCCCTCAGCTGGTGATCTGCCGCTCCGCAAAGAAGGCACTTCCCGAGCCTCTTCCTGTACTCGTGCCATCCATGCCCTGGCTTCTTGTAGAATGTGTAACTGACTATCTGATGCCTGGGTGCCTGATGCTGAAACTGCTGCTGGTGAACTGGCCTCTGCTGGATCGGCTACGGTTGGAACTGCCTCGGCTGCTGGTGGTGCTGAAAGTGGGGCCTCTTGGCCTGGCCTCCGCTACTGCTGCCCCCAACTGGATCTCGCCCCCCTCTTGAGCCTAAGCTCAAGATCATCCTCAGCCAACAGAGCTTCCGTCAATATCTCCTCAAAATTGGCATCCCTATTGCCCTTGGTCAAGGACTTGACTTCCTTGACCAGACCCTTCCGAAATCTCTGGGCCTTCGTCGTCTCGCTCAAGCCCTTTACGAATCTGTCGAGGCGGCCGAACTCCCCAGCGTACTCCTCTACTGACAGGCTCCCCTGAACCAAGCTCTCGAACTGCGACTCCAAGGCTCGGAGCGCTGAATCTGGAAAGAACTTCTTCTTGAAGAAGCCCTTGAACTCCTCCCAGGTCTGTCCATCTACCCGTACCCTGGGGTCTCACTGATACCAGGTGCGGGCAAGATCTCACATCTGGCTAGCTGCTGCCTCTATCTGGAGATCTGTCGGTATCCGGGCTAGGCGAAAGATCTCCTCGATCCACTCGTCAGCATATAGGATCCCTTCTGTCCCCAGGAAGTCTCTGGGGCTCATCTTCTGGAACTGCTCTATCCCAGGTGTCCTCGGCTGCTGAACTACTGGTCGAGCTGCGACTGTCGTAAGGGTCAACTCCATGCCCCTGTCCTGTCGGGCTTGCTGCCGGTCCATGAACTGTTGGAAGTAGGAGAACATCTGTGCCGCATCCACGTATCCTGTAGGCGACGGCTGCTGGAAAGGCATCTATGCGATGACTGGGTCCTGCCTCCGAGCCGGTGGAGGCATACCCTCTGCTGCTGCTGCTGAAGCCCCAATACGAGCAGAGGTGGCAGGAGCTGCAGTCTCCTGTCTTTGCTGAACTGGCTGAGAGGTAGCAGTCCCCTCTACAGCATCCCCATGAATGGTACGCTGCGACCGCGTCTACACCATCCTGAAGACAGACCAACAAGAGTATCAATTTCTGAGAAAGAAGCGATATAACAAAAGCGGACAATTAAAATTCAAAAGAATCAGTTGACAATAAGGATTTAGATGGCAATAAAAGAGTTTTTTCTAATGTGATTGAGTACCTTGAAAACTAATGTCCTATATCCTACTGCAGGCTGTAGTGATACTCTGGTTCGAATACCACTACACTTCTAGTCCAGACCTGTATGGGCTACCACTAAAAATGTGTCACGACCCGCACCATAGAGTAAGGGCACGAGACGTAGGTACGTCCAGCCTACGCCGCAGTATCGACAGTAGAACGCAGTCCTAGGTCACAATATCTAACAATATAATGCTAAGCAGTTTATACGCCCCGAATGGGGGTGATATAGCAGAATGTAAACTCAATCACAACTAAGGAAGAAGAAGCATGATATGATATAGAACTCAAGGAAATACAGATGATCAAAATAGTCTAAGTGTCTAAGATAACATCTCAGCAAATATCCAGAATACAAGTCTCAGCTAATGAATATAAAAGAATGTATACAAGCCAGATCTCAAAGATAGAAATAAGTCTAACTAAACTAGTCTCAGGACAACATAAGCAAGATAAAGCCTAACTAAGCTAGTCTAGGCAGTAGGGGTAAAGTCATCAGCTAGAGCTGGGTCCTCCTGAGTGTCCAGCTCACAAGTGTCGTCTAGGGCTGTCCCGTAGAAGGTATCCACACAGGCCTCCTCTTCGTCCTCTGTAATATTTTTAACAGGTCCAGTCAGGACATGAGCGAGCACAATACATCTCAACAGATCATAGCAGGTTAGAAAATATAATCATGTCGTAAAGTAAGATACATGAACTGATAGAAATACAGTATGTAAATAGAGAGAAAGAACCGTAATAGAAATATCTACTATAGGTAGAGAACTAACAGTGGTTAGTGAGTCAGAGTACAATATAGACATGTAAATGGCATAGGATGATTCTGATGCTATACTATGGAACGATTCTGATGCTACACTACTTGGATATTATTCACATGTCTACTTCTACTCCCCCGTACTCCCAATCAATACACAAGGATCCAGCCAGGTTATGTTACGATTCATGCAACGGCCCCCGAAGGGTGGCACATGATAGTCCCATAAATAGGGATTCTAGGAAGCCCAATAAATAGGAGGATTCAAGAAAAACTCTGTGATCATGAGAGTACATGTCACAACTGATCAATGAACCATGAAGCATAGTGATACACCATGTAAGTGAAACGCACAGAACATGTAGTACCCGATGCTCCCTAAGGGGATAACATCTCAAGAAGGGATCCATATAGTACTAATCCGTGTGACCAACGTGACAGTATCAAGTAAAGTAATTTAAAGCAGGAAAATAATTCTAAACAGGATATGAAATAATCAGAGAATGTACTCGCCTGGTATCTGAGTGTCCGGATGAAATGTACTATCCGAGTAGAGGTGTCTGGCTCCTAATCAGAACAGCACAAGTCACAACAAGTCTAAAATGATAACGAGATGCAATTTAATGCATTCTAAATGAATCTAGGTCAATCTAGGCCAAAGTTAACTCTTGGTCAACTCTCGTCAACCCTAGAAGTCAAACTAGGTCAACTATGGTCAAACTAGCCAAACTTGGTCTAAATAAGTCAATACTAGTCTAATCAAGGCTAAACTAGCCTATGCTAGTATACCAAGTCCATACACAACCTATACAACACAAGTCAAAACCAACATCATACAACCTATATTGTATCTAGGCCTACACATAGAAATCACATAACACATACATATATACATATAGGCTGCCTATATGTATACCACACACACACACACACATATATATATATATATATATATATATATATATATATATATATATAATACATATATACTAGTACACACACATGTTATGATATATATGATACTTACATATATACATAATATAATCTATACATCCATTTACAAGTATCTATACTAGATACATATATATATATATTACACATACATATATTACATATATAGATACACATATTACATATATACATTACATATATATACATTAGGTATATAGAATGCAAAGGGGGATAAAAAGAGGAGTGATGTGTATGTGTTTGTGTAGAGGCAAGCAATGTGAGTGAGTGAGGGCTGAAACCTGTGTGTATGAGTGTGCAATGTTGTGAGAGAATGTGAGGGATCTTAGAATCAATGTGTATGTGTCAAGAGTGAACTGTGAGTGTGTACAGAAAATAGAGTGTGTGTGTGTAGGAGTGTATCAATGAAGGGTTCAGTTTTCAGGAAATAGAGAAGGGAACCCAATTCAGTTCCTGGATTTGACAGAACCCCAAATGATAGTTTACATTTTAACTAAACTCAGATTTTAACATTTTCCAGGTTTTGAAAACAGTCCCAACATTCCATTCTATTTCAATTTTTTCCAGTTTCAGTCCCAACCATTTGACAGTTTTCACATACACCAAATTCGAATCAAAACACCACCAATATCACCCAAATTGGGCATACATTTAGATTACTTATAGGAGAACAATATTAGGATATAAAACTTGTAATTAACAGTATTTAAACCAACTAAAATGGGTGCCAAAATCTAGATTGAAAACTGGAAAAATACTGAGAATATAACATGTATCAGATTTTTAGGGAATTTAGAAATTGATGAATAAAAACATGTTAGAATGTACAATAAATGGTTGGTAATATAAATATAACTTGTGCACGTGTCTTAGGGCCCAATACGTGTCCACCACAACTGGATAAGGCGTGTCCACATAACTGGAAACAAAATAAGCAACTGACACTGCACAGCAGTGCAGTCTCGTACACAAGTGCACGCGTGTCGTGCACTCGACACAGACCAAACCAAGACACGTGTTCACAAACCTAGGTTCACCACACATAGGGCTACATATGCGTCACCCTGTTTTGCACCTACGTGTCGTCGTGTCCAACTAAACGAGCCGTATCAATGCTAAAAAATAGACTGTGTGTGTGTAGTGCAAAGTCGATGCACGAGCTCGTGCTCGCTCGACACGACACGGGGACATACGAGACTTGACACACGTGGTGTTAGTCAATGCCCCTAGCCACGTGTCAAGTGGTTCGTGTCGAGTCGCCGTGTCCACAGAGAAATCCATCCCGAGTGGCAGGACAGCGTGCACAGTGCTTGTACCGCATGTCCGCGTGTCCAAATCGACACAACATGACACTAAAAACACCTCAGTCCATCAGAAACATGTAAGCCACACTAAAACACAATTTCTTATTCAGAAACTTTCTAAAAATTAAATCGAAATTTTCTTTGGGGCATTTCATCAAGCACCTTAACTAGTGGGCTGATACGTGTCCATTTACGATACGAAATAGACACAAAATCCTACAGAAATCTAGGGTTAGCTAGGGGACACTTAGATCTAGGTCAATATGCAATAATAACAGCATCTAACATTGAGTTTTTAGGATTTACCTATTGGTGTCACAACACCTCAAAAAGCTCCAAAGAGGGGGTGTCTCCTTGCTCCCCAAACTTCACCAAATTGCTATCAAACTGAGAATAAAATATACCAACAGCATGAAAACCTAAATTAAAACCTATTGCAATTTGTTTGAGGGAAAAAAGAATTAATTTGGATTTTCTATGAATTAATGAAGTTGGTACATACCTCTCTTTCCAAATGAAACTTCCTAAAGAGGCTAGCCCTAATGGAAGAGCGTATTTATAGGGTGGAATTCCCAATGCTAGTGTGGTGTGGCCAGCCATAGAGTGAATTAGGGTTAGGGTTAGCTAGTGGGTTGGGCTTTGGGCCCCTATGTGCCAAGTTGCTAATTAATGGTTCAACCATAAGTCATGGCTTATGACTTAACTATTCTAACTTAAATTCTAATTGGCCTATTAGGAATTAACTTAATGTTAGGTTAGGGTCACATGAACTAATCAAGTCCAAACACAACTAGGATTAGCTTCTAGGTTAGTCTACCAAGGTCAATGCTAGTCAAAGTCAACCTAGTCAACCACCATTCAAATAATTCCAAAATAAATCCTAAAAATTCCCATAAATTCAAATAAATTATAATAAATTCAAGTAACCTCAAAAATGACAAAAATACCCTCAAACTGGAAATGTGGTAGTGACAGTAGTAGACCAATTTGGGTTGACACTATGCCTATAGCCAACACTTAGAGTATTTAGAAACAAGAAGATCATTCTAGATTTTACAAAAACCAAGTATACAAATACACTAATAATAAGAATTAATTATAAATTAAGGATGATACATAAGAAAAAATCTACAGATGTTGTCGAATGATAAAATAAATATCACCAACGTGACCAAAATGGTCAAATTAGCTAAGATAGCCTACCCATAAGTCCAATTTGGACATAAGGGCAAAATGGTAATTTCAGGTCAAAATGATGTCCGTCGTTGGATCCACTTTGCACCGAAAAATGTGTCAGGATAGAAGTATACAAAATCTAGCAAATTTATGTCCACGAATCCAGAATGACGATACAAACCCAATGTTATATCCAGAATTAGATTCCGTTGACCCGATCTCAAATTGGTCCGTTGACTAGGACATTAAAATTCCGATTTGTACGAAAAGCGTGCTCGAGCCAATTTCCTCAAAACTCAGCAAATTATATGTCAACGAATCGAGAATGATGATACAAACTCAACGATATATCCAGAATTGGATTCCGATGAGCCGATCTCAAAGTGACCCGTTGACTCGGACTTTGGAGTCCACCTTGCACCAAAATACGTGCCAGGGCCCACGTCCTCCAAATCTAACAAATTTTATATGAAATTGTGCCAGAACGATGCCATGAGTCTACTGGTGGTGTCAGAAATTGAATTCGGAGTCCCGGGTTAAAAATTAGGATTTTACAAGTTAGAAATTACGAATTCGGACGACCAACTTTGGCGTCAAATATAACCAATCAAATGTGTTCACAATGAAATGAAACTCGAGGGACAGGAAGATGGTTATACCAGATATGCACAGGAACTGATGGTGCATCAAACGGAGGTGCGATGGCGGAGTTACGACGCGACGAAGTTGGCTCCACAAAATTGTCCAAAAATAGTACAATTAAAAGTGTCAACTTGGCGACCGATTTTGATGTTTCAAATGACAAAATTAACGAATGAAACTTGGGAGGAGTAAATTGGGATATACCGAGATGGAGATAGAAAAAACAGATCGACGATCCAACGGTCGGATTTCTCAAAAAATGTGTACAAACTCGCTGCCCCGAGAATGAATTCTGGATTCGAAATCGAGCGCGCCATGATGGGATCCCGTGCCAAACGCACGAATCGACTATTTGGGCGTCAGGGAGAAGGGAGGCTTGCTTGAGGGGCTTGCCAGCCGAAGGAGGGGCACACGGCGGCACATGGTGGCACGCGGCGACGTGGCTGCTGCTGCTGCTGTCACAGCTTGCTGCTATTGCTGTTTCATCTTGGTCGCTGCTGCGGCATAGCGACGACGGCGACGGCTGCCCGGCTGTGGTGGTGCTGGTGATGGTGATGATGTTTGAAGAAGAAGAAGAAGAGATGAAGAAGAATAAGTGAAGAAGAAGAATGAAGGGGGGGTGCTGTCGGTTGGAAGGAGGGAGAGAGGAGAGTGATATGTTTATTAGAGAGAGAGAAATAGATATTTGAAAGAAAGAGAGAGTGTAGTCGGCTTGGAGGGGTATGTCGACTGAGAGAGGGGGGTGTTGTGCTGATGGTGATGGGTGAGGGGGTAGTGAGAGAGAGAGAGTTATATTTAAAAGAGAGAGAGAGAGAGAAAGAGTTATATTTGTAAAAGAAAGATAGAGAAAAAAAGAATAGAGAGAGAGGTCGGCTGTGAAGGGGTGAGGGTGAGGTGGTGATAGTGATGGGTAGGAGAAATTAAGGAGGAGAGAGAAAGAGGGTTATATATATAAAGAGAGAGAAAATGTGACATTTATGTAAAGTAGAGAGATAAAGAGAGAGATTTTAAGTAGGGAAAAAAGAGAGAAATATGTGTGGGGTGTTTGGGGTAGTCATGAGAGGGGGCATATAGAATTGGATTGGGTGTTGCGTCAAGTTTGGTCAGGTTTGGTCAAGTTTGGGCTAAGATTTGATCATATTTATAAATTTAAATCATTTATAATCATGGATGAAATAGAAGCACACGGGAGATGAATTGGGTGGCACGTAAGTGGCACATGTATAGTAGACTCAAAATAGGTCAGAACCATATATTGGATTGATTAGATTGGACCGATGTTGGGCCCTAAAATTAAATTGGAAGTTGGATCAGGTTTTACGGTAGATAATCAATTGGCCTAAATTGACTCAAAAATTGTGCGGTGCAAACAGAGTACAAGGGAACAAGTTTGAGTGGAACACATACCAAAATAAAGATAATCTAGTCTACTACAAAACTCATAAAACGAGTTTCCAGAGATTGACATCTCTAACGCTCCAGAAATCAAAATCATAAAAAATTACATTTAACGATAAAAAATAATTCATTTAAAAAAATTAAAATAAACCCTAAAATTCAGGGGACTTACACAAGCCACCTGCAAAAAAGGCTAAAAAACTCATTGCTCGACAAAGGCCAAAAAATCCATCTTCGATATAGAGTCGTCAGAAGACTCAACTTATGAAGATCGAAGGCGTACTAAAGCGAAAGCTAAGGTGGCAATGGATACAGAGTCATCAGCGTACTCTGAGGATTCTGAATCCTCATCATAAGAGGAAGCGCTATCATCAAATAAGTTCCAGGATGGAGAGAAGGTAAAAAATTTATAGACTCTAAATCTAAGAAGACCTATAGTAAACATTTCAAAAAAGGGCTGTTATGCTTGAAAGATCAATTAAGATGGCTGATGTCAAAAATGAAGCTTTCTTGGATATATTAAAATTCTATCAGTTGGAGAAACTGAACAAATCCTGTCTTGGGAAAATCTCCCAAACAATAGTAAAAGAATTTTACTCAAATCTTTGGGCTGAAATTAATGAAAAAGAAGAGGATTAACAACTGGTGTTTCTGAGAGGATAACTGATTAGGGTAAATGCTGCTGTCATCAATGAATTTTATGGATTTGAGTTCCTGAGTTTGATATGAAAGATATTGATAATGTTTCCATGAGGAATGCAATTCATGAGATTACAGGTGTATCAGTGGGTGCCAAGACCCCTCAAAATGTATACAAAGACCAATTAAAAACTTTGTATAAATTGTTGCATGCCTACGTATCTTAAATACTTAACCCTACTGGACATGAGTTTTCCATCCATCCCGAGAGAGTAAATTTTTTTATTATATGGGAAAGAAAAAAAATGATGGATATAGGTTCTTACATGTTCAGTAGAATGATGCATTTCGTGGGAAAACCAACTGCAAGGACAGCCCTCCCTCTCGGAGGATTTATATGCTCAATAGCTAGTAAACATTCTGTCCCAAGCTTAGCAGATGATGTTTATATTAAAAGCAAAGGGCCTATGAGAAAATTAACCTACACTCGAATATTTGGAAAAGGGGCAGCAGCAGCAAGCAAACCATCAACATCTAGAAAACCATCAACGTATGGAATCCCAAACACTAAGGATAGGGTTAATGATCTATGTAATATTGTTGCTGCAAACTTTGAGAATGTCTTCAAAGAGATGAAGACTATATCTGACAACCAGAAATTGATTCTGGATAAAATTAACCAAATAGAGGTTGAATTTGCTGACAAAGAATAAGATTTCTCTTCCCTCGTGAAGAAGGTAAATGGGGCTAGCCCAACTAATGCTACTTTGCCTTTTTTTCCTCTTATTCTACTACTCTTGATGGTTCCGTAATCTAATATACACATTTATACTCTAATATGTGAAGGACACATATATACACATTTATACTCTGTTACTAACTGATCTAGCTATCCATGTTATATTATTATTATTATCTAACTTCTAGGTTTGCTTGCTTACTGTATATACTGGCTAATAGGACGATATCCGTATCATCACTAAAGAAAGAATTAAGAGAATCATTTGTATTTGAATTAAGGTTCCAATCCAGTTATTACTGTCTACATTGTATACACTTGTGTGCTTCAACTCAGCTAAACCGAATTTTCATCTCTGATGCTTAAGGATATATCAAAACTTCTTAGCCCCTATATTCTACATTAAACACTCTAGTACAAAAGCACATGGTCTTGAATCAAAGCTACTCTGGATATCCTTGATACTCTGATACTCTGTTACTTGATGCTCTGATACTGCAAATATTTTACAATAAAAGTTAATATTGCACTGATACTCTACTACTTGATGCTCTGATACTCTGCTAATTGATGCTCTAACACTCAACTAAACCGAATAGTTAATATTACACTGATACTTCTGCTACTTGATGCTCTGATACTTGCACTGATAATGCCCAATTGCACCCTTAAATGGTGATTTAGGACTAAACTGATGATGGTCCAATGCATGTACAGAGTGAAAATACCTCAAGGCATGTAATGTATGTCTTATACTAGAGTTAGGACTGAGCTGGAACACTCCCTCAATCAGTGATATTCGGTATTATAAGCATGAGCACACTGCTATAATATAGGTTGTTGTTAAAGGTAAGCCAGGCATTTAAACTTGCTTGGTATCCTGACACTAGAGAGAGTTATTGAGAGTAACCTAACACTTGAGCTAACTGGAGAGTGTACTCACTACTCAGTGATAGATAAAAAAAGGGGTTGCATCATAGAACCCACACTGTGCACATTGATACTCTAATGTTAGAATCTGCAGTATGCATATTGATACTCTTATGTAAAAATGCACACTATACACATTGACACTGTAATGCTAGCCCTCACTTTGATACTTCTATTTATGTTTCTGGATGTCATTTCTACATATATAGTGAGTACATACTGACTATAATTTTTTATTCCGTCCCTCAAGGTGTAGGTGAAGGATATTTTGAGGAAAAAAAGAAAAAAAAGATGAAAAAAGAAGAAGAAGATGGAGATGAAGATTCATCTTTTGAGTTTTGAAACTTTTATTTCAATTTGGAAGTAATATTTGAATTGTAATATGGTCCTGAATATTTGTTGGTCTTGGCGGTCAAACTAAATTTTGTGTTTGAAATATTGTAAGACTAAATATTTTGCTTGTACTATGCACCATTGTGGTGCATGGTTCATAAATTATTTGAAAAATGTAATATGGTCTTGAATTTAGAGTAGGTCTGATATTTGTTTGGATTATTGTATTATGAATTATGCAGGTTCTATGTTGAATTACTAACATGGATTGGGCAGATTATTGTAACGTGGATTATGAGTTTACTGGATTTGGAATGAAATATACTTAATTTGATTATGATTTGTTTGGTTGAAGCGTTTATTTGATTAGCAGTTGGCCTTCACAGATGATTTGTTTTTTTGTTGTATTCCTTTGATTTGCAGATGGCCTTCACAGATTTCATGAGTCATGGGTACATTCCTAGGGTTTACTGCTGGCCTCATTCTGGATGCATTCGTGGGATCACTAAAACTTTATTTGATTGGAATTTGTTTGCTTTCTGTAAATAATCAGAAAATCGATGCCATCAATATGAATTCGATGTCAATGTAATACATAATGTAATCCTGCCTGTTCATCCCTTGTTATTGCTGAAGCAAAGTATGTAATGTAAGAAAAATTCTCTTGTATAGTAGGTTAATTATATTCAAATACTCACAAGAAATTTCTTTTCGTCACCCTATTTTATGCAGCCATACAATGGAAGACTGATTAAATGATATTCAAATTTTCTTCAACATGCTTTAATATTAAATGAATATACTTTGGTAAACGGTATTAAAAATACTGTAAATATCTGATAAAAAATGAATGAGATACTTGAACATTCCCC
>JANAVB010040071.1:0-97500 GCA_029216955.1 Iris pallida | reverse complement strand
TAGTTAGTATTTCATGGTTCTGGCATGCATCGGGTTCGGTTGGGTTCGGCCTCGTTGGTTCGGTTTGGATTGGAATGCAAACCCCTACCTACCACCCTCCATCATTTATTAACCCCCAACAACTCTTCTCTCTCTCTTCATTCATTATATATTTACTTCTCTTCTTTTTCCTAGTCTCCTTCTCCATCGAGCACCCAGTAGGCAAGTACAACTTGCTCCATGGAGGAACTCAAATTTTGTTGTTCCATTGTCTTCCTCACGAGATTCTAAGACACTTTAGTATTTAGCATTTTTGAATTTCATGGCTCAATTCTTATAGATCTAAGTTTTAGCATTTCCGATCTTCATGGTTTCGATCTTCTAAAACTTGGTTGTTTCCGAAATAGAGAGTTCCATGTAGTAGTGATTTCGATTTTACGCAAGTTTGGCTCTTGAATGGTTGGATTTTATCGAGACTTGACCGAGATGGGGCTTGCTTGAGTTCGTGAGCTTTTATGCCTGCTTGTTTGGCCATGGGGAGAAGATGAAGTTTTACGCACACGTTCTAACGTGTTAGCGTAGTGTTTAGCCTTTATGCCCACATTTTACGTGACAGCTTATTATTCAGCCTTTTACACACACATATTTGCGTGCCAGCGTACTTCATTCTACGCCGAGTTCATCCGAATTTTACGCTCGGGGCCCTCCCGCTTGCGTAAAATCATGCTCATGTAAAACCCTGGCTCGAGCAGACTCTCACGTGCGTAAAGTCTTGCTCGAGTGTTTCCTCGCGTAGAGCTTGCTCGCGTAGAGTTACACTCGCGTGGAGCCTCGCTTGCCCACGGCTTGCTAGCGTAAAACCTTGGCTCGCGTAAAACCCCACCCGCATGCACCCTTGCTCGCGTAGAGCTATCTCACCCTGTTCTTGCTAGCGTAAGCCACTTTACGCTTGAGGCCCCTTGGCCTAGCGTAGAGGTACGCGCGTAGAGACTTTGAGTCCCTATGGCGTACATCTTAACCCCTTTTATCCTTACGCCTTTTTTTATGAACTTGATACTCACACATTTATTTAATATGTGAAATGATAATTGTACACGACATGGTATGAAGTAGACATGACATAACATGATATGACAAGCAAGCATGATGGGAACTATTGAAAGCTGTTGCGACGGCTAGTATGGCTTGACAAGAATGACATGACAAGAATGAATGACCTGGACACCATGGACGATTGTGTTTGTACAAGTAAACCAGTATGGTCTTGCATCATGTCTAGGGCAGGGACCCCTGAGTACCACGGTCAGGGGTACCTACTTAAACTAATTAAGGCTAATAACTAAATTAATCCAGTAGTCATAAAGAGATTTCCCAACTACAGGCAATCCCGTTATCTGGGCGCCCCATCATGGGATCTGTAGCCTGCCGTCGAGTAGGACACATTTCTAGCACACTGTCAGGTGTTGCACCCTTCAAGCTACTTAAGGGTACATGTGTTCTTGGGATAATGTATCCACAAGAATTCAACCTCTAATTTGCGTCAGGATTGCCTGGATGGTCTGTAGGGCTTGTGGCTGTGGAATAATCTTATTGCATCTTGTTAGTAATTAGGCCTGTGATAATCCTAGTTAGTTAAAGTATCAAGCCATACTCATTGCTTAGCCGTGATCTGATTGGATGGAGTCTAAACCAGTCTAGTCTTGTCCTGATCCTGTACAAGATTGTTACATGACCTGAATGCTTGTACTTTACTTTATCGATAAATGGTGGGAAACCAAGTTCCGTTCAGATGAAGGGTTACAACCCCGGTCCTTGTTTGGTTTAAAGGTTGAAACTTGGTTATCTGAAAAGTCCCATGGTTATCTTATCGTATATCATCATGATTGACCATATCTCCAGTTTTCTTTAATATGTTTTGTGCTAATTGCTGGTTTTAGTTCTTAAGTGAAGCCTCATTTGTGGCACTTGCTCTTTCTGGGATCTGAACCAGCTGGTTTTGTACTACCAAAATTTCTCGATTTAGCGACGGCCGGATCCGTCACCAGTCCGACGGGAATTTCTATTAGCGACCGATAACTGACAGATTTTGGCCAAAACCATCCGTCGGCAATCAGCTCGTCGCTAATAAGGGTCCGTCGCTATGTAGTCGTTAGGCGACGAAATAGCGACGGCTAATCGACTTCAAAATACGAGATATTAGCGACTAATTTTCGACGGACTGTCGTCCATTTCAAGTATTAAATACTGAACTGTGTAGACAATAGCGACGTAATATCCGTCGGTAAACCGTCGTAACAGTGTATCAGAGCGTATCATTCCGTTACTAATCCGTCGGTAGTCGTCGATAACGAAGGACGGATGAGCGACGGATTACTGACAGAATATCCGTCGATAAGGTTCTGGAAATGTTTGGCATTTCCAGCACCATGGCGACGGATGAGTGGTCACTAATCCGTCGCTACGTCGTCGAATAAGTGACTAATTAGTGGCTGATTATCCGTCGCCACGGTTCTGAAAATGTTTAGCATTTCTAGAACCTTGTCGACGGATTATCCGTCGCTAAGCAGTCGCGAGAGTGACTGATTAGCGGCTGATTATCAGTCGCCGTGGCGACGGATATGCCGCCGCTAGTCCGTCGAAGTATGTACCACCAGAACCTTGCCGACGGATATTCCGTCGATCTCCCGTCGCTACCTGGAAACAGTTTAAAATCTCCAGATAGCGACGGCATTTTCGTCGAAAATCCGTCGGAAACTGGGAATATCCGTCGCAAAACAGTCACTAGTCCGTCGCTAACTGAGTTATTTGGGAAAAATATTTGCAGCACTTTTCCTGTTCACAAATATATGCATATACTAAACTAATATATAATGCACAACAATTATCCAACAATCACATAGACCAAATATATAATGCACACCAATTATCCAAGAATCACATAGACCAAATATGCACATACGAATTTAATGCACACCAATTATCCAAGAATCACAGACCAAACTAAAGTAATAGAAAATAAACATCAATTATCCTGAAGGGTAACATAATATCCGGTGCTATAATCCGATTATAGCACAATTAATCCAAAGCTCTCACAAATATTCCAAATTTTCTTAATACAATATTTCAAGAAGAAGGAGGAGGTCGATTGTCCGGTGGTGGTAATCCCAGATGCGACCGACGAATATACTCCTCCACAGGGTACGAAGGCAAGCCGTTGTAGATACTGCTAGGAAGTCGGCGTAGCTGCTCTGGGGACATCAGATCCAGGAGTGACGTCACAGTCGTAGGCGGTACCACAGGGGCATCAGGGTTGAAAGAAAGATGACCCACGGAAGACGGACCGACACCAGCAGTCGACGGACCAGTAGAAGACAGACCAACACCATCAGCAGACGGACCGGCAGCAGCAGACGGAGGTGAAAAGTACGTGGCAAATTGCTCCCGTAAGGACGACACTGCCTCGTGCAGCTGCATAAGCTGCGACCTAACATCATCGTCTGCCGGGGGCGCCACGGGAGGAGGCGGTGTCGGTAGAAATCTCTGCGTCGCCATGTGCAACGGCCCTAGGGAGCCGACTCCGTACATGAGCCCTTTCTTAAAGCCGCCGACGGTATCTACGAACAAGTCGTTCCGAGCGGCCAAAGAAGAGGGCGTCCGGGCGGGCGTCGTTTCACCGACATCCTCGGTGTCAGTTAACTGAGCCCGACTAAGGGCCTCACGATACGCAGCCTATCAAATGAATGTGTTTATATTATAAGATTTACCTAAGTTGTAATCTAAATCCAATGTTTCACTAAGTTAAGTGTGAATCCTAAGTTTACCTAAGTTATAGTCCGAATACTTTTAATTCTAACGTAAATCTCATAAACATAAGTACTTACATCAGTCTCCTTGGCCCTCTCGTCGACGAAGCTCCCGTCCTTCCGTCTTTTGTGCGTATGCTGGAACACGTCGTACATTGTGACCGATTCTGGCGCCCTTCCCTCCTTCACCGCCCGTTGGGCCTGCATACGAAATTTCCGTAGAAACTAATTAACTCCTTTAATTAATAATACCTAATTCGATAGTGAAATAAATTTACGGTTGCTCACCAGATCTGCGAGTGTCGCAGCGTGGGACCTTGATCCCCCCGTATGAAGGCCCACGGCCTGTCGGTTCGCCTTCGCCTTCTCCGATTTCTCCTTGTACGCAGGGGTATCCATCATGCCTAAGAGGTCCTCATAATACTCCTGCCGGATCCAATTCGGCCACGTATGCCCCATTTTTAGGTCATGAATCATATCCCGTATCTTCTTCGAGGCAACGCTTCTGTAGGTCCTGCGAATCACGTCCTCGCGATGGGGGGGGGGGGGGGGGGCACCAGTACGTCGTCTAACATAGAAATTCAATTATCACGTAATTTAAAAAATGGTTGATTAAAGAGTAACTAATAATTAACCAGAAGATATAGGTATATACCCTCAACTCGTCGAGCCAGACGTACTGCACGTTTGGGGGCACCGACGAAAAGTTCAGGTAGGGACCGTGGAAGTTAGCCCTGATAATTTCTCCAAGAGCCCTGCCAACATTAAACGAAAAAACCTACAAAGAAGAAACGACTGGATTATTAACTTGAATAAATGAAAGAAATTTAATAAATTATCTTAAATTTACTTACGAGTTCCCCGCGGGCCATAGCTCTCGTCGGAACTCCCCTCTCGGCCTCTCTGGTGCCGTCGGAGGATCCACGGGTCCGCGTATGTACTCCCTAGTAACCGGATGGAATCGAGTATGGGGGTACTCCGGGGCCCACTGTGCAGTAACTGTGGCATCCCCTGGTGGATCCGCTGCTGGTGGTTCCGATAGCAGAACGAATCCGCTAGCAGATCCGGACTCATGCCTCGATGAAGTGGTCGATCGAGGGCGGGATGCGTCTGTGCCCGGGGTACTCTCCGGGTCGGGCTCGCTCGATGGGGTCACATCCCGGGAACTTTGAATACGACCACGACCACCAGCACCACTACGACCACGACCACGACCCGCACCATCACCACCACCACCACCACCACTACGACCACCACCAGCACCACGACCACGGCCAGCCATCATGACCTGTAAATAGAACACATAAACATAATTAACAATATAAAAGTGTAAATGGATATAAAAAACAAAACTAAAATATACATACCACCAATAGGGAGACGAGTGCCGCCGCGATGAAAAAGGCTAGGAGTGCCATCTGCAATAAGTAAATAATCGAATGAAAAAAAATATGAATTCACGTAATTGCTTTTATGAGGTCAAACTTAATTCATGAATTTGGAAGTGTTTTCAATATACAACAATATTTAACCTAATCATCATCTTGGTTCTCATCCTCGACCTCGTCTTCATCATCATCCTCCTCATCCTCATCCTCATCCTTATCTTCATCGTCGATTTCATCTGTATCCTCATCCCCATCAAATTCTTCTTCTTCTTCTTCTTCTTCTTCTTCTTCTTCTTCTTTTGCCTCAATATTTGGGACAAGACGCATCTTTCTCCCCCTGGTTGACAGCTAAGTCTTGTGTATCAACCTCTTCCTCCCCTCTATTTTTCTCAACAATATCTTCAACATCCATTGTATCTGAGTATTGTCCCAAGTATTGGGACTTTTCGATCTGGTCCTCTTGGTATGCTGGGTCTCCAACGTTGAATGTATTTCTAGATTTAATCTTGCATACTGCCCACCAGTCAAATCGCTCTCTACGACGCCTTGGGTAGCTTGTATAGTAGACTTGAACAGCCTGATTTGCTATCACAAATATATCGGACCCTCTATACCTCCTGCGATGATTTATATCGACGAATCCAAATTGTTTATCGATTTTCCAACCGATATTTGGTGTCGTATCGAACCACTCACATTTGAACATCACAATATGCATATCATATGGGCCAGTATATTATAAATCTACAATATCCCGAAGTACTCCATAATAGTCAAAGTCCGGCTCGTCGTCATAGATGGTGCCTCTTATGCAAATACCGGAATCCTTGGTACTGATGCCGTCATTGATAAATTTGACATTTATAGCATTCTGAGTTGACTTAAACCTGAAGCCATTAACGACATAGCCTGGCCAAGTCTTTATTTGCTTCTTCGGTCCCAGCGCCAGATAACGAACACTCTCATGAGTGCGTGTTGTTTCAGGCAATAAAACTTGTAAACAAATATTTATAATTTAAATATTTCAGATTATATATTAATAATCTCAATTATAATCACAGTTACTTACGTATTTGTGAAACCATGACAGAAATATACAATCAACCTCTCTTTGAAGTCCCTCATCGGTAATATCGGGTCTCCTCATTTTGACTTCATCTCTAAATACACTATTAGAGAAAATAAGAATATATAAGTATAGTCACTTACTTCATCAAATTTGAGATTATAACGAGTGCAAGTGTACTGACTTACTTCTCCAAATCTTTCACTTCTTGTATGTCACAGTTTAACAAGATATATCGGTGAGCGGCATCATACTCGTCGTCTGTCAACCACCGTCTTTTACTAGCCCCAACAGGCTTGCCCCTTACATTGAATATTCCTCCATCCTCAACGTCCTCGTCATTCCTTTGAGGTCTATTTTGATTTGTCTTAATATGATGATCGAAATAAATGGAGCAGAAGTTTGACACCTCTTCGATAAGATATACTTCGCATATCGAAGCCTCTATATGAGCTTTGTTGCCAACTTTCTTCTTTAGATGGTGTAGGTATCTAGAGAGACAAATTATCTTGAGAATTAAGAAAGAATTTTAAAACCCACTGAAATTCAACTTAAATTATATCGATTTTTATGTACCTTTCAAATGGGTACATCCATCGATAATGAACAGATGCATCGATACGGGCTTCGTATGCTAGATGAATCGGTAGATGCTCCATGCTGTCGAAGAAGCTAGGAGGAAATATTTTCTCCAACTTGCAAATTGTTAAGATAATCTTCTCCTCAAGTTCAACCATGTGTTGTACAGTCAACTTAGTTGAACAAATATCCCTAAAAAATATTGATAATTCGGCCAACGGAACCCATATAGCAGAAGGCAACAACTCTTTCAAAGCAATGGACAGTAATCTTTCCATAAACACGTGGCAGTCATGACTCTTCATTCCCGTTAGCTTGCGTTCATTGAGGTCAACGCATCTAGACAAATTTAACACATAGCCATCGGGAAATCTTAAAGTAGATATCCACTTGCAGATTATTAATCTATCTTCCTTGCTCAATGTGTATTATGCTATCGGCTTACTTAATTGTCCAGTAGCTCCCCTTTGTATCAAGTTCAGATAAGGACACTTGCATATCTCGGCAATGTCTGGTCTTGCTTTTGGATTGTCCTTCGTCTTTCCTTTAATGTCCATGACGGTATTGAAGACATTATCGAACACATTATTTTCGATATGCATAACATCAAGATTATGCCTTATAAGATTATCTTTCCAATAAGACAAGTCCCAGAAGATACTCCGTTTGGTCCAGTTATGGGTTTGTCCGAACCCATCGACACGATTGTTCGATGGATCTTCCATTACAGTGGGCAAGTCCTTTACATCTTTCCAAATATCGTATCCCGACAATCTGGCAGGCGGATGAGAAAATTCTTGTTTTCCAGCTCTGAATGCGTCTTTGTTCTTTCTCCAAGGATGACTCGCGGGCAGAAATTGACGATGACAATCAAAGAAAGAAGTTTTTCCTCCATGCTTAAGACGGAACGCCCTACTATTTTGCATGCATATCGGACAAGACAGGGTGCCGTGAGTACTCCATCCCGACAGCATACCGTTTGCGGGAAAATCATTGATTGTCCACATCAGTGAAGCTCTCATCTGAAAGTTCTGTTTCCTAGAAATATCATAGGTCGTGATGCCAGCTCATCCACCAACGGCTGTAAATATATATCGATATTCTTCGTCGGATTTTTGGGACCCGGTATGATAGCTGTCAAGAACATATAAGGAGTCTTCATACACATCCATGGGAGCAGATTGTAAGGGGTCAGAATGATCGGCCAGCAGGAGTATTGAGATCCCGACTGCCCGAAAGGGTCGAATCCATCAGAACATAGCCCCATGCGTACATTTCTGGGCTCTGCAGCAAAATCTGGATGGCGAAAATCAAAATATTTCCACGCCTCTCCATCCGAAGGATGTGGCAATTCTCTATCGTCCTTTGTGCGTTCTTCGTTGTGCCACGTCATGTGTTCTGCTATATTCTGAGATATATACATCCTCTGCAAGCGCTTCGTGATCGACAAGTAATGCATATACATGTAAAGACGTCGTTTTCTAGTTGACTTTCGTTTTCCCCTGACTTCCTTGTAACGATCCGCATTACAGAAGCTGCAATATTCTACATCCTCGTTCTCCTTGTAGTACAACATGCATCCGTTGCGACAATAATCTATCTTGTCGTACCCCAGTCCCAGTTGTCGGACCATCATCTTCGACTTGTAGAAGTTTTTGGAAGCTCTTTTGATTCCTTCGGTAACACCTCCTTCATTAGTTGTGTAATCTGATCATAGCAAGTTTGTGGCAAGTTAAAATCGGACTTTATGTTCAACAACCGCATCGTCACTGACAGTACGGAATGTGGATCACAACCAGGATATAAAGAAGTTTCAGCATCCTGAAATATATCATAGAACTCCTTCGCCTCGCGCTTAGGATCCTCCGAATCAAAATTAGGCCCTGCCGCGTCGTACACCATATCTCGTGCAAGGTTCTGCACGTCTCCATAATCAACGGAGCATTTGTCATCATCGACGACAAAATCCACTGCAGCATTATCATCAAAAGCATAAGTAGCAGCATTCGCAACCTGTCTTTCGGCATATAGTTCACCTTGCGATGACCACAGGCCGTAATCACGTACGAAACCCTTACGGGTCAAATGATCTCTTACACTCACCACTTCTTCGTAACGTCTATTACGACAATTACGACATGGACACTTGATTTTGTTACCGTCCATAAACTGAGCTTTGCTCATGGCATACTTACGAAACACTTCCACGCCTGCCTGAAAATCGTCACTCACACCTATTCTGCTCTCGTATTGTCGTTTGTACATCCATGTACGATCAACGAAATAACGATCTATCACAGATTGGATGTAAAAATCTGTATAGTAAGACAAACTAAACAGAATTAGTATATAATCATGTAACTGGTGGATCCGCTAGTATTCTAGCTCGAGAAGAGAAAAATCTAAGTACAGTTGTTACTAATAGTTCGATACCGATAGTGCGATAACGATACCGATACCGATAGTGCGATACCAATACCGATAGTGCGATACCGATACCAATAGTTCGATACCGATAGTCCGATAGTTCGATATCGATACCGATAGTCCGATACCGATTATAGGTCAATTAATCAAACTGAGTCAATCTATCTATTTCTAAATTACAAGAGTCCACTTCTAGGATGTGGGAGCTATATCCTAAATATCTAGTCTAAAATTAACTTGGTTAGGATACTAGAGTGTCCTTACTATCTAGCAAGCACTACCTTAGTCTAGTCACACTAGCATTAATTACCTATAATTCCTACCATGTCTACACTCTAGTATATTTAGGATATAGTCCGATACCGATAGTCCAATACCGATTATAGGTCAATTAATCAAACTGAGTCAATCTATTTATTTCTAAATTACAAGAGTCCATTTCTAGGATATGGGAGCTATATCCTAAATATCTAGTCTAAAATTAACTCGCACTGTCCTTGACATAGAGAACATATACACCATGAACCCAAACTCCATATTCACATTTACTAATCCAAACACCACCAAACTAATGGATAACACCCAATATAGATAACACATTATTTAGCCAATATATAAACTCAGATGAATTTGATAAGCAAAGCCCCCTGCCACCCCCGACCAAAGCCAGCCGCCTAGCCTCCGACGCCCCCACCCCAAGCCCGCCGCCCAGCCTCCGACGCCCCCGCCCCATACAAGCCCGCCGTCAAGCCCCCGACGCCCCCGTCCCAAGCCCGTCGCCCAGCCCCCGACGCCCCCGCCCTAAGCCAGCCGCCCAGCCCCCGACGCCCCCGTCCCAAGCCCGCCGCCCAGCCCCCGATGCCCCCACCCCAAGCCAGTCGCCCAGTCCCCGAATGTCCCCAAGCCCGCCGCCCCCGCTGTCCCTACGTCGACATCGCGACAGAGAGAGAGAGAGAGAGAGAGAGGGGATTACCTTCGGGAGAGAGAGAGGAGAGGACGCCGACGCCGTTCACCGAAGCCGATGGAGAGAGAGAGAGAGAGAGGAGAGAGAGTGAATTTTGGAGGAAATATGAAAAGTTTCCCTCGCCGTTTCATTTTAAGTATGGAACGTAAATTTAGCGACGGAAATGCGACTGCTAATTATCCGTCACCAAGTGGTCGCTATTATTGATACCTGCCGACTGAATATCCGTCGCTACGTAGTCGAAGAAATGTCCTGCCAATTCTCTACACAATCCCCGCCAAATAATCGACTACATAGCGACGACTGGAGTTCCGTCGCTATATCTTCGACTACCTAGCGACGGATATGCGACCTTTCCTCCCCCTAAAATTAAAATAAAAAATATAAAGGCGTGTGGTCGGTAATCCGTCGGCGAGCTGCCACGAAGCCGTCGCTAACGCCGACTGAAAATTTCCGTCGCTAATTGTCCGTCGCTAATTTACTGTATTTTGGTAGTGTTGCATGACCAGATACCGGAGTAGCACCAGAGGATCTCCCTGTCTTCCAGCCAGATGGTGACCACCAGGCGTAACCCTGGCAATGAGTGGATTTTATTTTGCTCTCCCACTCTATTGTAAAAAATATTCTTTTGAGGCATTTAGCCGACGAGCATGTGTTAGCTCGATTGCTCCTTTACTTATTGTCTGCCTACGGGCTGTAACACCATTAACAAATCCTAGGGTTGATTATGTATGACCTGAACTCTTGCTAGTCTTTATATTTTGTACGACTAGCTTCATGATCATCAAAATATGTAATGTATGGGACGTCTTACTATTTTTTATTTGGTACTCCGACATCTTGTAACTGCTATTACTTGCTTGAGATTGAGACAATAGGCTTGTTCATGACCATAAGAGACCAATGGCTTGTAGTTAAACCCTCATATATCTAGAAAATCGTGACCGTATAGTGAGGTGGGTTGCACTTCAATATACGTAGCTGGCTATGTCCGCCTCCGCTCTCCAGTATTCTGGTTCTGAGGCGTTACATGGTTTTAGTGGTGGCCCATGCAGGTCTTAAAAATCAAGATATGTGAGGGTTTACCGAATATATGTCTCAATCAGCACTCGTCCTTGATCTCTGCTCGTATCCTCTAAATCTCTGAAAATCTTGACCTGATCACATGCTTGTATCTTTGATCTATCCAGGTCCTTCCTTATTGTTCCCTATGTCGTATTCTTCAGCGACATTGTTCCTGGTCCTGCCAATCAGCCGGAAGGATCTCCGTGAGTACCCCCGCAATAAGAAGACCAAGCTCAGCACTCAGGGGTAGCTTCCCGAGTTATGCTTCCCTGAGGTCCAGAGCTCCTAGTACAGCCAGCCCAGCCTGCAAGGCAGGATGATGGAGTCTTGGTTGGACTCATCCGAGAGTTGATTGCATTACAGGATCGACGGGGTAATACATTGCACCAGACAGTACAAGATGCTCTGAACAGAGGTGGTCATCCAGGTAACAGTGCGGCCAACACTTCAAGCGCTTGAACCCTCCCTTCTTTGATGGTAGCGAAGATGCTATTGTCGCAGATGCTTGGCTGCAGGATAATGAGGTCATTCTAGAAGCAGCCAGGACCCCAGAGAACGAGAAGGTGGCCGTAGTGCGCCTGCAATTTCTGGATCTAGCCCGCAGCTGGTGGGCATCGCAGGCCGATGGATTAGTGGCACCTATTGCTTGGACAGTATTCCGTGAGAGATTTTGGACCAAATACTTTGACGATGTAGCTCGGTATGATCTACAGATGAGGTTCACAAATTTGAAACAGATGGGCAGGACGGTCGATGGATATACGGTCGAGTTTTTTAGACTTAGTCAGTTTGCTCCCACCTTGGTGGCAACCGAGTTCGACAGAGCTCAGTGGTTCCAGCAGGGACTCCACCTGGAGATTTTACTAGCAGTGGAGCAGTTTGAGCATCAGACTTTTGATGCAGTATTAAGAGCAGTGAGGAGGCATGAGTATACCTCCTAGAGGATTGTAGATCGGACCGGGAGTCGGAAGAGGTCTCATGGCCAGATGAACCAGTCTTCAGCACCAGTCCCGGTAGCTCGGGCTTTGATAATTAGAACTCCGAGGCGGGCGACCTCAGTGATGTCAATTCAGCATTCGACCCCAGCGTATCCCCAGCAGCAGCAGAAGCCGTCATCCGCAATTGGTTGAACTCATTGTGGGAAGCCAGGGCACGTGGTGTCAGCGTTTGTGGTGTACCAAACCACAGGGTTGGAAACTGCCCGAATAGGGGGAGTTCCACTTCTTCGACCTTTTCTAGTCCCTCGGTTAGGGGACCAGCCCCAGTACCAGTCCAGCAGCAGCAGCAGTACCCGTTTCTGAGGCCCTTACCGCCTCAGGGTCAAGTATTTCAGCAGCAGAACCCCCAGCAATATACATAAGTCCAAGTTTAGACCCAGAACCGCCAGAGAGGATTCCAGCAGCGGGGACCAGCACCGCGAGGGCACGGTCAAGTGACGGCTTTGACCGTGGAGGAGGAGTTAACATCAGGTGAGGTAGTGGCAGGTACTATTCTCGTCAACTCTTTTCCAACGTCAGCATTATTTGATTCTGCTGTATCGCATTATTTATGTCTGCACGATTCGCGACACGGATAGGACTGAGCCCGAGTCATTATCAGTAAGGCTTAATATACTTACTGGTAACAGTTTTGTGGGAGTAGATAGAGTATTTTTCTCGTGTCAGATTGTAGTTAGCGGTAGAGAGTTTCCCACTAGGTTGATAGAATTCCCGATGGCCGATTATGATGTGGTCTTAGGGATGGATTGGTTGAAGGACCAGTATGCTAGAATAGATTGCCATATTGGCAAGATTATTTTTAGTATTCCTGATGAGCCAGAGTTTTTATTCTTCCAAGGCGGAGTAGAACCTTCACCTCCAGTATTGTGGATGGCAGTGGCAGTAGCAGTTCAGTTTTCCAGAATTGTAGAAGAGTTTTCTGATGTTTTCCCCGATGAGCTTCCAGGTATGCCGTCGGATCGAGAGATCGAGTTTACTATCGACTTAATCCCAGGGACAGCACCAGTGTCGAAGAGAGTCTACAGGATGGCACCGTCAGAGTTAGAGATATTGTACAAGATGATTGAAGAACTCAGGACCAAGGGATTCATTCGTGCAAGTGGATCACCTTGGGTAGCCCCGATGCTTCTTGTGAAAAAGAAGGATGATACGTCCAAATTATGTATAGATTATCGTACCTTGAACTCAGTGACAATCAAGAACATATACCCTCTCCCGAGGATAGATGACTTGTTTGATCAACTCAAGGGGGCAGTAGTATTTTTGAAGATTGAATTGCGGTCAGGATACCATCAGATTAGAGTCAGAGAGCAGGACATCTCGAAGACAGCTTTCAGATCTAGATATGTATATTGGAAGTTTCTTGTTATGCCATTTGGAGTAACCAATGCACCGGCTGTATTTATGGACCTCATGAATCGTATCTTCATGCCATATTTGGATCAGTTCCTGATTGTGTTCATAGACGACATCCTGGTCTATAGTAAGAGTGAGGCAGAGCAAGAGCAGCATCTCCGTGTAGTTCTTTAGATTCTCACGGAGCACCAGTTGTATGCCAAGTTCAGTAAATACGAGTTCTGGCTCGATCGTATTTCATACTTGGGTCATATCATCACTAGGGGTAGAGTAGAAGTGGATCCCCAGAAGATTGTGGCCATTAAGACATGTCATGTACCTAATACGGTTGCAGAAGTTTACAGTTTTCTCGGCTTGGCCGGCTACTACCGCTAATTTGTCTCAGACTTTGCTCGGATTTCAGCACCATTAACCCAGTTGACCCGCAAGGATGTGCAGTTTGCTTGGACAGCAGAATGTCAGGATTCTTTTGAGAAATTGAAGCGAGGCTTGATGACGGCACCCATTCTCACGCTTCCAGATAGGACCGGAGGATTTTTAGTGTATTGTGATGCTTCAGGCAGAGGTTTAGGATGTATTTTGATGCAGCATGCAAAGGTGATAGCTTATGCGTCACGTCAGCTTCGTGATCATGAGAGAAATACCCTATCCATGGCTTGGAGTTGGCAGCAGTAGTATTTGCACTTAAGTTGTGGAGGCACTACTTGTACGGAGATAGGGTAGAGATTTTCATCGACCACAAGAGCCTGAAGTATGTGTTCACCCAGAAGGATCTCAACATGCGTCAGAGAAGGTGGCTAGAGCTACTTATAGATTATAATGTCAACCTGCAGTATCACCCAAGGAAGGCCAAAGTAGTAGCAGATGCATTGAGCAGGAGAGCCGGAGCTTATTTTCTAACAGCGCAACCAGAGTTATTAGCAGATCTTCAGAAGATGGGTATTGAAGTTGTTCTTCCTACTCATATAGCATTGATGGCCAGTATGTAAGTTCAGTCCAGTATAGTTAAGAGGATCAAGTTAGCTCAGTCAGCGGATTCTAAGCTTCAGCGGCTTAGGGCAGAATGTGTAGCAGGGCGAAGATCGGAGTTATGTATCCATGAGGAAGGTACACTTCGACATGGAAGGCATCTTTGTGTACCTAGTAGTGATATCAGACAGGAGATCATGGCAGAAGCTCACAGTTCTCAGTATTCAATTCATTCTGGTGGTACAAAGATGTACCGAGATATCCGACATCATTTTTGGTAGAATGGCATGAAGAGGGAGATAGCCCTGTCACTCCCAGTTTTCATAAAAATGGGTATTTGGTCATTTTCTACTTTAGAATTATTTCGGAATTATTTATTTATTTATGATATTATTTGGGGTTATTTAAGTCGGGTTCGAATTTCAACTCAATCCGACTTGTATCGGGGACCTGGGGTAGTGTTGACTCTAGTGGGACCCACACACTAGTTAGCCATGGCCCACATGATATTAGTTTTAGTTAGTGGGTTAGGCTAATTATTTATGGATAGGGTTAGTGTGATTAGAGACTTAAGAATGACTAATGTAGCCTCAACCATTAACCCTTTTCCTAATTTTAATTACATAGATTAGTGGGGGGCTTTTAGTCATTTAATAATAGGGACACCTAAGCCCTCTATGGCCGGCCAAGGGGAGGGGATAGGCTCAAGCTCATTGTCATTATCCATCTATTCTTTCTCTCTTGTTCTTCCCCAATTATTTTAGAGAAGGGTTTTTATAGATTTTCCACCAAATCAATTGATTCCTCCACCCAACCTTCTTTTTTTCTTCTCTACTCAAGCTAAGAAAGGAGCTAGCCAAGTTTGGGAGGATTCGGAGCTTGTTCGTGTCCATTTGGGATTCTTACGTGTCGGTGTCGTATCGGGAGGGCTTTTCCAAGATTAGATCTACCGGGAGGTATAAATCTCTTCTCCTTTTCATTCCCTCATACATATAGGTTGATTTTAGACCCATAGAAATGACCCCCATGGTTGTGTCTCCATTTGTGTCTATTTCGTGTCCATTTGGAGACTTCTAGGTGTGTCCTATGTGTGGGATTGTGTCCTAGTGGGAAAATCCTATTTTTGGACACTTGTATTTAGTTATATTGTGTGAATGATTAATTAGATATTTGAATCTCAGATTTCTATTTGTTTAGAGAATGTGTTCTTCAATGTATCATATTGTATCATATTTATTTATCTATATATATATATATATATATATATATATATATATATATATATATATATATATATATATATATATATATATATATTATATATATGTATATGTATGTGTATGTATATATTATGTATATAAATATATTATATATGTATATGTATATGTACATGTATATGTATATGTATGTATATATATTATTATATATATATTTAATATATATATATATATATAGTATATATATATATATATTATATCTATATATATATATATATATATATATATATATATATAATATATAAAATATATATATATATATATATATATATAATATATATATAATATATATATATATATAAATATAATTATATAAAATATATATAAAATATATATATATATAATATATATATATATATATATATATATATATATATATATATATAATTTTATATATATAAAAAAATATATATTATTTTATATATATATATTATTATATATATATATATATATATATTTTTTATATATATATATATATATTTATATCTATATATAAATAATATATAAAAATTATATATATATATATATATATATATATATATATAATATATATATATATATATATATATATATATATATATATATATATATATATATATATATATATATATATATATATATATTGGTGTGTTTTAGTGTCATAATATATTCATATAGGGGTGTGAGGGATTTCGGCCAAGGGAGGAGCACTGCTGCTGTTAGCAGCAGGTAGGAGGGGGTTCATTCAGCCAATTGGGCAGCCCCCCAAGCTGTCACAAACCAGCCTTAACAGCAGTCCTAAATCAGTCCATAATGGACAGTTGTAGCAGCCCCAAACTAGTCCAAATAGCCCCATTGTAGTCCCCTTAAATCAGCCAATAAGCAGTCCTACCAGTCCATATGGCAGCCTTAGCAGTCCCAAACCAACCCATAAATCAGTCCTAGAACAGCCCTTATAAGCACTCCAAATTAGTTCTATTTTAGCCTGTGTGTGTGTGTGTGAGTTTATATAAGTGCCTATAGGTGTGAGCCTAGGGTGAGCCTATAGATGAGCCTAGAAGTGAGCCTAAGTGTGAACCATATGTGAGTGAGTATTGTGTATGTGAGTGGTTAGTTTAAGTTAGAGTAACATAGAATAAGGTATGTTAGGGATAACTAACATGTATCCTAAGATGGACTAGATATCTAGAAAATCCATACTTCTTGGTAGGTAAACCCTAGATAGGATAGTATCTAACTACCCTAAGGAGCATAGGCGAGTATCTTGAGAATTAGCAGAGTTTCCTTTGTAATGGGCTAGGTATCGGGAATACCTTGTTAAGGGTAAGTATAGGTATTTATTTACCTAGAAGCTAAGGTATGTGGTTTAGGATTAAGATATGATTAGGATTGGGTTCCCTTGGTAATGGTCAAAAATAGAGCTCCTAGACTAGTTTTGACTTCGGTTGACCATTTTGACCGAAAGTCAATAAAAGTCAACCGAGAGTCAAATTTAGCTTATAAGTGACTAGATTTGACCGAAACCAAACCAGAGCCGACCAATTGACTGAAAGTCAACAGTTGGTTAACATTAGCCTAGTTTGACCTAGGGTTGACCCAGGGTTGACTCAGTGTTGATCAGAGTTGACTTTTTGACCAAAAGTCAACTGTAAGTCAACGCTTGACCCAGATTGACCTAGTTTGACTTCGATTGATTTCCTGTGACCTTGTTTGACCTTGGTTGTCCTAGTGTGACCTAGTTTAGCTTGGTGTGATTTAGTTTGACCTAGTTTTGACTTAGACTTGCATATCATGACTAGATTAGCTTTCCTTTCATTGTTAAACCCTGTTTGACTTATAGTATCTCATTTAGGTCTGTGATTACTCTGAGCATCTGTTCGCCTTATCAGCTCAGGACCACAGGCGAGTACATTCACTGATAGTTTTCATTGTCTTGATATCTGCTATATCCGATTCAGTTGTAGTGTCTTACTCGATTTCCAGTCACGATAGTTCACGGACTAGTATATGTTAGATCATGACATGAGATGTTATTCCTGGATTTCCTTGGTATATTGGTACGCAATATTTCATGTTTCATGTACTTATATAGACATCGATTTGGGAGTGGGCTGACCCCCTGCTTTTGAATTTCGTGTCATGACGTGTCATGTCCAGATCCATTATACTATTCGGAGGTAGAGAATTATTAGGAGCTATGTGATCAAAGCCCCATGACACTATATTCATGTGCTTGCGCCACTCTCACCTCACGTAGGGTGTAGCAAGATCTCATTCATGTGCTCGTTATCCAGGTTGGCCGGCATGACCCTTTTCAGATTTCTATATGATTGTCGGGCCAAGTGGATAGCCTGATTATGTTTCCCAAGCCGATCACATAACGCTCTAATAATTCAAGTCATATTTTTATATTTATTTATCATAGGAGGCTATGTTCTGTTCGGAAGAAGAGTTACAATCCCGGTCCTTGTTTGGTTTAAGGGTTGTAACTCGGCTTCCGAATAGTTCCTAAGTCATCCTATATATATATTGTCGTTCTACTCAGTACTCACATCTTGATATATATTTCCTGTTGATTTGTCTTGTATTTCATTATACTATCTCTTATAGAATTTGTCAATTCATATGGAACTGCTGTTAGTGTTTGTACTTGCTCATTTTTCTAACAGAATTCCGTTGATATATTAC
Organism: Iris pallida; assembly: GCA_029216955.1. NCBI lineage: Eukaryota > Viridiplantae > Streptophyta > Magnoliopsida > Asparagales > Iridaceae > Iris > Iris pallida. Next base: position 78,959 of record JANAVB010040071.1, on the reverse strand, counting down.
AGATGATTCTGAGGCAGAATGCCCGACCTATTATGGGGACGGGTTAGATGGAGTAGACCTGGACCGCGGCTTGATAGTAGAGCCATTAGACTTTGCACTCCCTGAGTAGTTAGTTTAGTTAGGCTTGCCTGGACTGCGATCCAGCTTTGTTTTAGACTGTAGTAGCTTATATTTATATTTTTGTGTCTCTGATGTGTTGTGTATAGCTTTGGGCTTGTATGGATCTTTAACTTATTTCCTGTTTTCATCTATCGTATTTCCTTTCCATGTTATCTACCTTAGTTTTATTTTGTGATTGAGACTGTATTGCTATGTCACCTCCATTCGGAGTATCTATACTGTACAGGTACCTTTATACTATTTTAGTGATAGTATTTATAGACCTTATATACAGCATTCTACCGCCGATTCTACGGCGTAGGCTGGACGTAACCACGTGCTCGTGTCCCTAATCAGGGTATGGGTCGTGACATATTTTTGTGGTGGCCCATGCAGGTCTGTGTCACAATTAGTGTGATCTCGTAATGGTGCTCGACTTAGAGTACTAATTACGGGCCTGCGACTAGGACGTAGGATCTAGGGTATGATAGTAGTTACTCAATCACATTTTAGGAAAAGTTCTGATCTTTTGATTACCATGACAACTCTTCTTGCATTTGAATTCGATTGTCGTCCTTTGATAATATCTTATCTTGTGCCATATTGATCTCTTGGGTTCAATTCGTCTTCAGGATGACTGTGACTCATTCTCAGGCAGCAGGGCCTAGTGCAGTTCCAGAGAGGTCCGATCCAGTGGGACTTCCACCTTCGGCTATGGGAGTAGCAGTAGAGAGAGCAGCAGCCCCAGTTTCCGCCCTTCAGGCAGGAGTAGCAGCGGCAGTTCTAGGAGGTCTTCAACTCCGGCTGAGGGAGCTGCAGTTGAGGGAGCTGCCACCTCAGTTCCTGCCCCTCAGGCGGAAGTAGCAGCGACGGTTCCAGGAGGTCTTCCACCTCCAGCAGCGGGACCGTCGATAGTCATTCCTGATATTCTTCTACCGTCGCCTCCGCTACCGACTGATACTCAGGGGATGATGGCCCTTCTGCAGCAGATATTGCAGACCAAGAAGGCCCAGACAGAGGCATAGCAGCATCAGGCTGACGCATCCCACCGCCAGACAGAGGTGTTACGGCAGATCATGGAGAACTTCTACCAGCTGGCGATGGTGGCAGTAGAGAGGGTTGTACCGGGTACAGTTCAGCAGTAGGATCAGAGGAGGCCTGACCCATGCCTAGATTTTAGGAAGATGAACCCGAGGGAGTTCAAGGGTACCGAGGGTATCCTGTACGTGGATGACTGGTTAGAGGATGTCCAGCGGAGCCTGGAGTTAGCAGAGGTCCCGAAAGGGCTTTGGGTGACATCTGAAGTGAGCCAGTTTTTCGATATAGCGTTGACTTGGTTTCGTACGGATCCTCGTGCGTCGGTGAGGGGTTTGACTTGGAAGAGCTTCAGGAGGCTCTTTAAGGAGAAGTTCTACCCAGATGTGGCCTTGACATCCTTGGAGGAACAGTTTGTCGGTTTGATGCAGGGGAACTCGTCGGTAGACGAGTATGCAGCGAAGTTTTTTCGTCTGAGTAGGTTTGCACCAGGTCTGATCCAGGATGAGGGGTACAAGGCTCGCAAGTTTCGGAGGGGTCTTATCCATACAGTTCGCACTCGTACTTCCGTGCGACGCGATGCGACCTTCCAGCAGATTCTGATGGAGGCGCAGAGAGCAGAGGAGGACTTCGATCTCAAGCCGAAGAGGGACAACGATGTTCTTGGTACGAGCTCTAGTACGGGGCTGGCAAAGCACCCTCATTTCCAACAGAGGCAGTTTCAGCAGGCACCAGCGCGTGTCCAGCAGCACCAGAGAGAGGGCCAGAGGCAGACTACTCAGTACGACTTCTGCAGAAAGCCGGGACACACTCGAGATGCCTGTTGGAAGAGGTTGGGCGTCTGTCTATACTGTGGGGTGCCCGACCACCAGCTGAGGGATTACCACGCTAGTGGAATCCGAAGAGGCCAGGACAGAGTGCAGCAGGCTAGAGGAGGCCAGCAAGGGCGTGCTTTCGCCATGACAGTTGAGGGCACTCATGCAGTAGCAGAGCAGATTACAGGTTCCAATCTTTTGATCTTATTTTCGCATTTACCTCCTTATAAACTATCTTGAAATTCGATTCCATCTGTTCCTTGATCATTTGATAAAATTTTGTTCTTGTGATGTGATATTCTTCTGAGGTAAGTCGTATGGGCTAGGTCGTCTCGATTATGAGATTTTGGAATCCTCTAGGGTCATGCTAGCAGGCATAGTGAGGACATGTAGTCGGATTATGGATGTATTTCTCGGGTGTAGAAATTTAAGGTTTTCGCTGCCAAGCATGCGACAATACAAAAATTTTAAATACCATGATTCTAGAGGTATGTACCTTAGTCAGGAGTCTGTGATTATCGTAGCCTTGCTCACTAGCATGATGGAGATTCTGAGTATCATGATTTTGGACAGACGTATACGATTATCGAACTGCATGATTTTTTGTTTACTTTGTTTTAATTTTTGAGGATAAATTTTTTTAAGGTGGATAGACTTGTAGCACCCAGTTTTTAATTGAGAGTAATTTAAAATTTTTATAATTTTAGTCATTTAATTATTGTCATTTAATTTATGCTTTGATTTTGGAGATTTTAATCATTTTAAAATTTTAAGCCATGACTTAAGATTTTTGATGTTTTGCTAGTGAAACCCTACAGACTGTTTGACCTAGAGCCTAACCGTATAATTTGGATGTTTTGTGACATTTCTGGCCTAAGGATAATTTGGTCATTGAACCTCTTTGATTTATTATGATATTATTGCGTTGGTATTAGTTGATTTGGCTTTTGATAGGTTAGATTTTATGTTGGTTTCGTGTCCGTGTCGGACACGTAACCGTTTTTATTTGCAAGTGTTGATGTGCCTCAAGAGATTTTTATTTGCTAAAATTTTTTTTTGAAGTATTTGAGAGGGATTGTTTTCTGCATGTATTTTTCTGAGATTGCTTGTTTTAATTTCGAGGACAAATTTTTTTAAGGTGGATAGATTTGTCACCCCCAGTTTTCATGAATAGGGGTATTTTGGTCATTTTCCACTTTAGAATAATTTCAAAATTATTTAATTATTTATGATATTATTTTAGGGTTATTTAAGTCGGGTTCGAATTTCAACTCAATCCGACTTGTATCAGGGACCCGGGGTAGTGTTGACTCTAGTGGGACCCACACACTAGTTAGCCATAGCCCACATGATATTAGTTTTAGTTAGTGGGTTAGGCTAATTATTTATGGACAGGGTTAGTGTCATTAGAGACTTAAGAATGACTAATGTAGCCTCAACCATTAACCCTTTTCCTAATTTTAATTACATAGATTAGTGGGGGGCTTTTAGTCATTTAATAATAGGGACACCTAAGCCCTCTATGGCCAGCCAAGGGGAGGGGATAGGCTCAAGCTCATTGTCATTATCCATCTATTCTTTCTTTTCCTTGTTCTTCTCCAATTATTTTAGAGAAGGGTTTTTATAGATTTCTCCACCAAATCAATTGATTCCTCCACCCAACCTTCTTCTTTTCTTCTCTACTTAAGCTAAGGAAGGAGCTAGCCAAGTTTGGGAGGATTCGGAGCTCGTTCGTGTCCATTTGGGATTCTTACGTGTCGGTGTCGTATCGGGAGGGATTTTCCTAGATTCGATCTACCGGAAGGTATAAATCTCTTCTCCTTTTCATTCCTTCATGCATATAGGATAATTTTAGACCCATAGGAATGACCCCCATGGTTGTGTCTCCATTTGTGTCCATTTCGTGTCCATTTGGAGACTTCTAGGTGTGTCCTATGTGTGAGATTGTGTCCTAGTGGAAAAATCCTATTTTTGGACACTTGTATTTAGTTATATTGTGTGAATGATTAATTAGATATTAAATCTCATATTTCTATTTGTTTAGAGAATGTGTTCTTCAGTGTATCATATTGTATCATATTTATATATATATATATATATATTTTTTATATTATATATATTATATTATTTATATATATATATATAGATATATAATATATAATTATATTATATATATTATATATATATTTTATATTATTGTAGTGTATATTTTTTATTTTTATATATATTATATATATATTATATATAGATATATATATATATATATATAAAAAAATATATATATATATATATATTTTATATATTTGTAGTGATATATATTATATATATTATATATATAAATATATATATATATATATATCACTACAAATATATAAAATATATATATATATATATATATATATATATATATATATATATATATATATATATATATCAATGGTTATATCACTACAACAGATATGGGATATAATAGCGTGCTCTGAACACTGTAGAATGTTTATTATAGCATATTGCGTCCGCTATAAATACCCCCGCTATAATAACCCCATGTACAAGAACGCTATAAAAGTATAGCGTTCCAGAACGCTATTGACGGTTTATAGCGTTTACGGCCGCTATAGACCATGTATAGCGTTTTGAAACGCTGTATATTGCTTTTAGCATTTAGGAACGCTATAGAGATTTAATAGCATACATGAACGCTATTCATCAGTTGTAGCGTTCATGAACGCTATAGACCTTTTATAGCACTGACAAACACTGTATAGGTTTTATAACGTTTACGAACGCTATAGCCCATTAATAACATTTGGTAATGCTATAAATGTGTTATGGCATTCATGAACGCTGTTGAGTTATAATAGCGTTTCGATATATATATGCTATTGCAGAGTCAAAATTCTTTCATATATCTGTATTTCTTTCCTGCTATTATATTTGCAACAATAGCATGTCAGAATGCTATTGCAGAGTGAAAATTCTGTATTCGAAAATTTGCAGAATGCAGCCCACAGTTACACAAAATGCAGGTATTCAAATGTTTAAATGCGAATCAATCACATAATGAAGTAGTACCAAACATATGTAGAACAACGAAGTTGTACCAAACATTCAAAATCCTTAATTTCTCCATGTTGAACAACAAAGTAGTACCAAACATTCAAAATCCTTAATTTCTCCATGTAGAACAACGAAGTAGTACCAAACATATGTCCAAATATTAAACATTAACAGTGTATCAGCTACATATATCCCAAAATGTGACTATCTAACATTTAGCTCCCTTCGAGCCTATCCACAACCAAAACTCCTCAGAAAGCATCCTCTTCCTTCATCCAACCTACACAAAATAGGGGAAATTATTAGTGTAAAGAAAAAACCATCTCGAGTGCGTGCATTTTTGACTGAAGGTCTTACCAGTGCACTAAAGATCATTAGTGTAAGGAAAAAATCATTAGTGATGCCTATACAAAAATAGGATTAATCATTAGTGATGCCTTACCAGTGCCTTACCAGTGCACTAATACAAATCATTAGTGTCAAGAAAAAATCATTAGTGATGCATTACCAGTGCAATAATTGGAAAAATCATTAGGCTAATGATACAGTAGAGTATAAGTCCAGATTATGCATTACTAGTGCACTATACTAAAGACTTATCAGTACTGCACTAAAGTAAATATGGTCTATACTAAAGACTTATCAGTACTGCACTAAACATTAGAGCTAGTATAAGTCCAGATTATTGAAGAAGTGTGCAGATAAGTAGAAATTAGTATCAAAGAGTGTGTAGGATTAGTTTTTATTTTACATCTGTGTAATAGAATGTGAAAATAGTGAGTAAAACATAGGGGTGCATGAATTAAAGTATAGTGTGTAGGAATTTAGTATAGCATTTAGAGGTACTGCACTAAAGACGTACCTAGTCTTCAAACGGCATAATGTGGTCTGTTGGCCCAGCCGTGGTACTTCCAATGATTTCCTCTACTGTGTCGTTACCAAAACACGGCCTAAACAACAGAGCTTTAGGTTGTATCACTATATCTACCCAAACACGGGATGCACCTTGTCCAAGAGGATAACCGTGAATCGGCACATTCGGATCATCAGTGATCCATCGTCCAATTGCAACAACTTCCTTTTTATTTCCCGTCCAATCTAGTAACTTGCATTTTTGGTCCTTTGACAGATGATGATGTGACTACAACAAAGATTAAAGCTTAAAAATATTAAATATCATTCGAGTTACAATACTTCTATTTGTTATTAGAATATATTACCTGTGGAGTAGATGGAGATTTTGAAATGACCATTACTTAAAAATTATTCTCGTCGCCACTGTTGTTATCCTCCTCTTTATTGTTCTCATCATCACTGCTGCCCTCATTGTTCTCCTCTTCCTCTTTATTGTTCTAATCATCACTGCTGCCCTCATTGTTCTCCTCCTCCTCTTTAGTGTTCTCGTCGTTCTTCTTATTGCTCATATTGTTTTGATCCTAATGAGGAAAACAGTTACATGTAACTACCAAAAAAAAAATATAGATTTGTTACAAGTGGTCATTCTTGATGACTTACCTGACTTTTCATTAATGTACCAATTAGTTGATTTTGTTGTTCAAGTAACTTTGATATGGAGTTGATTTGCCCTTGCATTGAGTCAACTTTGCTTTGAGAATTTCTCTCCTCTACACTCACGTCAACATCATCATCTTTTTGTTGATCACATTCCTAAACAAGGCAAGCATCATAGGTAATGTATAAAAAAATATTAAAGTGAAATAAAACAAGAGTCAATCTAGAATTTCTACACACTTACCTTATTTTTCATCAAAGTCTCTATCAACTTTGCTTGTTCTTTAACTAACTTTGACATTGAGTCGATTTCGTCCTACATCGATTCAATTTTATTTTCCAGACGAACTACTGTTTGAGAATGCCTCTTTTGAGCAACTAATTTAGATTTATTTGCTCCGGCTCCGGCTCCTCTAATCCTACCCCGTTTTTCAGATTGCCGTACTACTTGTGAAAGTGCATCACCTTCATCTAATTGTTGGGATCCCTCTGAAGGTGGTGCAAGAAGGATTTCCTTGGCTTTTTGTTGAAATTACGACGAAGAAAACTAGAATTAGTCTCCGTTGGACAACGCTTGACTGTCCGTACAAGAAGAAAAAAATGTACTATCCATAAGAAGGTAATTGTGTACATATAATGAGCTCGTTGTCCTTTGAGTGCTTAGCTACACCTTCCCCAGTAGTATATCCCCGGATCCAAGCACGAAGCCTAACCTTATCGATAGGACATGGTCCCTCCCTTCTCTGCATTGTATTAGGTAAAATTGGCATTGATAAGTAGAGAGTTATAAATACGAATGAAAAAAAATACTTTATACTTACCAATATTTCATCGGCAATGCGAGCAAAGCCTTTTCTACTTCCAAGGTACGACATTGTTTGTTTTCCTCTCATTTGTTTAAACTTTGTAGACCTCTCCTACGTACAACACATGCATATTATTAGATAATACCTTAAATGTTAGACATTGAAGCTTCAAAAAATTGAATTCAACATACCTTAAATTGTTTTGATGATCTTTTCTTAACGAATAGTTCCCAATCTGCCGGGTCTACGTCATTCGGCTTTCTCTTCAATTATTTTCCCAATTTTGATTTGTTGGCCCTAGCAAGTCTTCCCATTTGTTGGAGGACATACATTTTTGCCTCCTCATCGCGCTCTTTGAATGTAAATTTTTGCTACAAGTGCAAAATAGCCATAAGTAATTATTAGGAAGATAGTAGATATAAACTACATTTAAAAAAGAATGTAAACTTTCATCTTACTGTAACAGCTTTCCAATAGAAGTCCATGCTCTCAGAAGGTATATGTCTCCAATCATCGAACGTTATTGGTACCATTTCACGTGTCAAACATCCGACATAAGTTGAAAGATGTTTCGAGTTTCTTCCAATTGGTTGACCATTTTCATTTAACTCCACCTCTAGCCTATTGCCACTTTCAACGGGCAAAGTACTACACCTAGTGGGTCCCCTAGTCCTTGTTGTTCTCTCTGTTTTGCCTTCATTTGAAGCTTGTGGTTCTTCTACGTCATTTGAATCATCTGGTTCTTGTCCCTCATTTGATGCTTCTTCTACTTGTTCTTCATTGGAACATTTTTCCTTGTCTTTCCTTTGCTTCTTGTGCTTCTTTACCTTCTTGTGCTTCTTTGTAGATTTACTCGCTTGATTTGCACTCTACAAGAACACAGTTGACATTTATGCATTAGAAAAATATGTAAGCATTGCTATAGAAAACAGTAACTTATTTTGCAACAGTTGACATTTATGCTTGTTCTCAGAACACAGTTTTGAGAACAACATTCCCACAACATTGCAAAAAATCTGTGAAAATATGTGCTTGATCCTTACCGCATTCGAACCTTCTTGCTCACTTATATAGAAACCAGTATTTTGATTGTTCATAAGAGCAGCCTCGATGCCTAGTTTTTGCTTCTTTGCTCTCTTTTTTGCGCATTTTGAAGACTACAAATATGTAACATATTAAAACAGTAAGAAATAAATGAGATTTATGTAAGCGTAATTTCAAATACATGTTGAAGGTTATTTACCTCAGCTTCACCATCATTTCTCATTTTCCTTGGTGTCATTGCAAAATAGGGTAGCTACGAGCAAGAATTACTCGCTGATGATGACTAGAAAATAAGCAAATATTAAAAAAAATCAGTCATGACAAGTAGAGTATCATAGACTGTCTGCTGCATGGACAAGTAGAGTATCATAGAGTATCATAGACTGTCTGCTAAAAAAATACAAAGCCAAGGCAGGTCAAGGCAAGGCATGTACTGCCTGATGCATGCTCTGCATATGCAGCTGCCCTACTGCTGTAGCCTGCAAATGACCAGCAATGCAAGCAAGAACCACCTAAATGCAAGCCAAACATAACCCTGCCACAACATAATATGTTACAACCAGAACCCTCTCATGAACTAACATCTAAAATTCATTAACACACATCTGAACCTAGCCTATAGATATAACAGGATATCCTAAACTCACTACTAGGATATCTAACTAATATCGAACCAAGACACTAACTCATCCTAACTGAACACATTTCTGATACCAAAATTCTAATTTATGAAACTAAAACCTATATAGGTTACTCATGATACTAACAACCCCATCCCTCTAACATAGGCTAACAAAGACCCCATTTAAGTCACTAATCTCTAGGGATACTCTAGGATCCTAACTAACACATAAACTCACAAAGAAATGGCTAAGGGCAATCTGACCAACTACTAACAGCAGGGCAACAGAGCCAAGTGGCCAAGTCATTGCCTGTGCTCCTACTGCTGCAAAGCATGGCCAAATGGCCATGCCCCTGTCTACCCATCATTCCTCCTACTCTCTAACACTAACTTATGCTAACATATACTAATTCCATAACCTCCAAGATACTGAAACACATTTCTCAAGTTCCCCACAAACCTGAAACTAACATCTAACAAACTAATATACCCTTAGCTCACTAGGACATAACCCACACCCTCATGACCCTCTGATACATGTTAATACATACCCAAATCTAATGACCAAGATGGCCAAAGTGCCATCCCCTGCTGCCCGTAACAGAGCCCACCCTGACTCCTAACATCTCACACTGTTACAACCACTGACAGTGAAAAGCTTATATAATCGATTATTGCAAATGAACCATAAGTTACAGACATTAAGCTTCTTGAGGGCGTTAAAAGTATTTCACAAGTCACATTAAGCTATATATATATATATATCAACCTGCATATAACAAATACAAGGACAATTGTGAAAGCATTTAAAAAACTAGTTATTTTCAAACAAGCTTCTATACCAATAATAAAAACTAATGAAACATAGAGACCAATTAAACCATATAGATGTTTCATAAGATTAAATATAGAGTGTTTCATAAGATTAAATATATAGGAAAAAGACCTCTTAAACATAAATGCCCTCACAATCCTTTCTAAGATAACTATCACTACCATCCTCAACATTCTTATCTAGTTTTGATACATCCGCTGGTGCTAATGATGGTGTAAAGACATTTTGATCAACGTCCATATCCATATCTTGAAAACCTCTTGCTGGTGCCTTTAACACAACATGCCAATTATATGAAGCAGTGTCCTTAGAGTAAAATACTTGGGCTGCCTGTGATGCTAGAATAAATGAGTCTCTTTCAAAGCGGTGTTTTCCTTGGTGAAGGTTAACCAAGGTAAACCCATCTTATATTTTGACACCATTTGTTGTGCTAGCCCAATCACAATCAAAAATAGGAATGTGAAAGGTATGATAATCCAAGCAAAATATATTCTTAAGTACTCCATAGTAGGCAACTGTATCGGTGACTTGGTTCCTATCCTTCGAGCTGGATCTATAAATGGTTGTTGCCTCAAGTGAGACACCACTGTTCTGCCTAGAGTTCTCAGCAGCCTTTGTATGGTAGCGGTTACCATTGATAACAAATCCTGAATAAGACACAACATGTTTTGAAGGGCCATGTGCAAGCCCTCTTAACATGTCGGATATGTTTCCACAGGATTGTCCCTCAATCTGTTCAAAATCAAAACAAAGGTAAGGACATACATTGTTTGGAAAATAATGTGCTAAGGATACTAAAAAAAGAAATTGGGACCTTCTTTTTTAACCAAGATGACAATTCCTTCGAATGACGATCTTGAAGTAAATTTTCATTTTGAACAAGTCGTCTATCCGAAAGTTTCAATTCCTTCAAGTGCATCCTAATAGGGAAAACAATTTTACATGATATTAATTATAGATATTGGCAAGATATGTTGGAGTTAGTATGTTTTCTTATAACTTACTCTAGATAAGGTTCGACTTCATCCATATTGAACAATACATAACGGTGAGCACTTTGTAGCTGTTTTTTATCCAATGTCATTATTGTTCCTTTTGAAATTGGACGGCCATCGAAAATCGCATCATTTTCAATATCTTTATTTCTATTTGGACGATGATCCATCTCAGCAACTTGTTTCATGTACCCACTAACAAATCTCATGCTCTCATCAGCAAGATAACATTTTACTATACAACCTTCAGGACGTGCACGATTTCTAACGTATCCTTTAAGGATCTTTATGTATCTACGAGAATTTTTTTTATTTAAAGTAAGCAAACGAATGAATGAAAATCAATAAAAAGAAAACAAATGATCACCTTTCAAACGGATACATCCAACGATAATGGACTGGGCCAGCTAATTTAGCTTCACGTCCCAGATGGATTGGCAAATGAATCATGATATCAAAAAATAAAGGAGGAAAATACCTTTCAACCAAACATAATATGTCAACAAGTAGATTGGTAAATGAATCACGATATCGAAAAATTGAGGAGGAAAATACCTTTCAAACAAGCATAATATCTCAACAATTTCTTCCTCTAATTTCTCTATTTGTTCTCTATCGATGGCTCTTTGGCACAAGACATTAAAAATTGCACAAATTCGAAATATTGCAATCCTTGGTCCTTTTGGAAGAAGACCTCTCAATTCCATAGGCAACAACTGTTGCATTAACACGTGACAATCATGCGACTTGAGTCCTGTTATTTTGCATTCTTCTACTGATATACAGTTTCCAATGTTTGAAGAGTAACCATCGGGCAACTTCAAGTTATATAATCTCTTGCAAAAAATTTTCTTTTCTTTCTTTGAAAGGGTGTGCGGTCCCGGTGGAAGAAAAAATCTTTTATTTCTTAATTCTGGATGCAAAACTTGTCGAATGCCCATTTCTTCCAAATCCTTACGTGATTCTATGCCATCCTTCGATTTTCCCTTTGCATTTAGCAATGTACCAACCACGCTATCACACCAGTTCTTTTCTATGTGCATTAGATCCAAATTATGGCACAAAATGAGATGGTACAAAACCAAAAAAAAGAATAGAAAGGTCAATTGGAAACAATTTACAAAACACATGAAAATAATATGATATTACCTCCCAATACGGCAGTGAAAAAAATGTTGACTTCTTCTTCCACATCTCTGAAGGTTGCCTCTTTCTTTTGCCATTGTCTTTTCCTTTCCAAAAATCATTTGTCATATTTTTTAGTCCTTCTAAAATTTTTGATCCAGTCATTAATCTAGGTGGTTCCCTATGTTCTTGCTTACCATCAAACCAACTTTTTTTCAACCTAAATGGATGCTTGGCTGGAAGAAAACGTCTGTGTCCCATGTAGACGATTTTTCTACTATATTTTAACCATTTTGAACATGTATTCACTCCACATATGGGACATCCAACTTTTCCTTTGGTAGTACATCCAGCTAGGTTACCATAAGCTGGAAAATTATTTATCGTCCACATCAAAATTGCTTTCAAGTTGAAAAAAGATTTACTAAATGCATCATAAGCATGCAATCCATTGTTCCATAGCTCTAGCAAATCATCTATTAGTGGCTGTAAATAAACATCTATATCATTTCCAGGTTGCTTCGGTCCAGGAATTATTAGTGTCAACATTATATTTTCTTTTCGCATGCATAGCCATGGTGGAAGATTGTATGTCGTGAGCATCACTGGCCAACAACTATATGAAGAGCTAAGATCGCCGAAAGAATTAAACCCGTCTACAGCAAGGCCAAGTCTAAGGTTGCGTGGCTCTTCTGCGAAAGAGGGCCACTTCATATCAATTGTCTTCCATGATAAGGAGTCCAAAGGATGTCTCATGATGCCATCGTCACTTTTGTGATTATAATGCCACCTTAAGTTTTCAGCCGATTCAGGTGACTGAAACATTCTTCTGAACCTTGGAATTATCGGAAAGTACCTTAGTACTTTTGCTGGAACTCCTTCTTGAATTTTGCCAGTCTTATATTTCTTCTACCGTTCCAATCCACATTTTTTACATTTTTTCTCATTTTTCAATTCTTTTCTGTATAGACAACAGTCATTGGGACATGCATCTATCTTCTCACAATCAAGCTCAAATGTCTTAAGCAACGATTCAGCGTCACGTGAGGATTCTGGAATTGTATTTCCATCAGGTAAAATATCATGCAATATTTCCAAAAGGTGACTAAAACATTTATTAGAAATTCCATACATAGACTTGTGCTTGTATAAAATAACGGTTGCCGATAACCTAGTATACTTTTTGCAACTTGGGTATAATGGATTATTTGCATCCTTCAATAAGGTTGTTAATCTATCATCCCTTTCTTCTTCGATAGGTTCAGCATTGGGTTCATTTTGAACATATGCATCTTCAATTATATTAGTATCCTCTGTCTGTTCCAAATTTGAAATTTCTTCCCCATGCCAAATCCAATTTGTATAAGACATATCCATCCCACGTCTTAGCAAATGAAGTAAAATCATATCTTCATTACCACGACACAAATTCTTACAATCAATGCAGGGACATAACATAAAGTCTGGATTCTTTACATTTGACTTGGCAAAATCCACAAACTGACGGACATATTTCTTATACAATGTCGTATTCCTAAAAAAACAAAATAATTTTAACATAAATAAGACATAAAGATGGATTTAATTAAGTGAACACATTAGTATAGTGAAAAGGATTTCAATACTTGTTAAGATGAACCCAATCTTTTTCCATCATGTTGACACCCACAACTTGCTTATATCGAACTTGATAACACCAAAAAGAATTTGTACGTGGCCCTAAAGAAACGCCACAGAAATTCAAAAATTCAGTTGAAGGAGTTGTACATAGAAACGCCACAAAAACGCCACAAAATAATTAGGGTTCCTGAAACAAACCAATAACATCAAACACAACAAAATGCCACAAAAATTCAGTTGAAGGAGTTGTACATAGAAACAGAATTTCTATCCAAAGCCGAACCCTAATTTCCGACAAATTGATCCACAAAATCGAGGAGGCACATATGCCCCAAATAATCCATCCAAACCCCAAATAATCCATCCAAAGTCGATCTAACAAATCGATCCAATAAAACCCCTCACGAAAACCCCAAATAATCCATCCAAAGTCGAACCCTAATTTTTGACAAATCGAGGAGGCACATATACACCGTCACTGATAGATACTTTATTGACGGGGAAAAAATTGCAAAAATAGCGTTTTGCTATGGACAGTCGGTCGATTTTTAGGGTTTTCGTGAGGGGAGAGAGAGATAGAGAGAAGAAGATTAGGGTTTTGTGAGGGAAAGAGGGTTACCTGAGGAAGCACGTTGCCGGAAGAGAGTTTCACGACCGAGAGAAGAAGATGAGGAAGAGTGGGTTTTCGTGAGAGTAGTTGTGAGGAGGAGAGAGGGTTTTCGTGAGGAGGAGTTGAAGGGTTTTTTAGTTACGCGCCCAGATTATAGGAGTTGAAGGGGTTTTCCAGTTAGGAGAATACAATAATATTTTTTCAAACATAAAACATAGCGTTTTGCTATGGACGGTTCCGATTTAATTGCGAAACATCTAACGGACGAGATCGTCCGCTATGGAGAACACTATAATTTTATGTAGCAAAACTGAATCGCTCCTATAGCAGTCACAACATACTATAACTTATTATTTTAATATAAAATATATTTTATAAAACTGTGTTGCTTATTCTCCCATATGATTGGAACAGTAGATAGTTCAATTGTGAGCATTCGATTAACTCGGTTAACCGAACCGAATTACCAAATACCAAATTCGATCGAAAATCGAATAACAAAAATTGAAACCAGCCGAAATAACCTGTACCGAACCAAACCGAATGGAATAAATCTGTTTGATTTTTAGTTTATTTGGTTTATAACCAATATTTCAGTTTATTTATATTTTTTTTGCAATATATATATTAAATAAATATACAAAGATATATTTCGTATATATATTACTAAATTTTCTTATTCGGTTTACCAGGGGAGAGGAATTTTAGACAAAATTTCTGAAAGGTTAATGGGATTAGTTGAAGAGTATTCTGCAGCTCCTTCGTACGAATTTTTTTTTACGGTAGCGATTTAATCCCATTATGACGTTGTAACTTATATAGCATCCAAAATATATTATAGTATTTTTTTAATCATGTAAAATATATACAATATGATGCTACTCCTAATCGAACTGGGATACCTATGTAGGGGTGCCTTCTGTTTATTCATGGTTTCAACCAAAACGAAATAGTCAATACCAAATAAATCGAAATTCAAAAACTCCAAAACCGAAATCGAACCAAAATTAACCAAAACCGAAACCGAATTACTGAACCAAATAAACTATTCGGTTATTTGATCGATTTATTCGATTAAACCGAATAAATAGAAATCATATTTTAATTATATTAAAGAAATTATAAGTTTCTACACTTTTTGTTATATGTCAAAAATTAATATATCAAAAGTAGGACTTCAAAAAATATATATATATATATATAAAAAAAAAGAAAAAAAAAAAATATATATATATATATATATATATATATGTTGCTTTCAAATATATACATATTTCCTCACTGCATAATGAATTTATACATTGTTATATGTCAAAAATATATCAAAAGTAGGACTTCAAATTTTTTTCAAATGAACCGAATCTCTTATTCAGAAAAAAACTATACCTTTAACAGCACTGTATAATGAACGCTATTGTAGCGACACTTCTAATAGCGGGGAGACATAAACGCTATAGATAAACTGCTATTGTATGTACTTTTAATAGCATGTCCAATAAATGCTATGGATGATGGTATTATAATAGCAGGAAGGCATAAACGCTATAGATAAACTGCTATTGTATGACCTTTTAATAGCACAGACTAATGCACGCTATTGATGATGACATTCTATAGCAGGGAGGCTTGAACGCTATCGATAAACTGCTATTGTATGCCCTATTTGTTGTAGTGTATATATATATATCAATGGTTATATATATTAATTTCTCTATATATGTATATATGTATATATATATATATTAGTGTGTTTTAGTGTCATAATATACTCATATAGGGGTGTGAGGGATTTCGGCCAAGGGGGGAGCACTGCTGCTGTTAGCAGCAGGTAGGAGGGGGGCCATTCAGCCCATTGGGCAGCCCCCCAAGCTGTCACAAGCCAGCCTTAACAACAGTCCTAAATCAGTCCATAATGGACAGTTGTAGCAGCCCCATACCAGTCCAAAATAGCCCCATTACAGGCCCCTTAAATCATCCAATAAGCTGTCCTAAAACCAGTCCATATGGCAGCCTTAGCAGTCCCAAACCAACCCATAAATCAGTCCTAGAACAGCCCCTATAAGCACTCCAAATCAGTTCTATTTTAGCCTATGTGTGTGTGTGTATGAGAGTTTATATAAGTGCCTATAGGTGCGAGCCTAGGGTGAGCCTATAGATGAGCCTAGAAGTGAGCCTAAGTGTGAACCATATATGAGTGAGTATTGTGTGTGTGAGTGGTTAGTTTAAGTTAGAGTAATATAGAATAAGGTATGTTGGGGTAACTAACATGTATCCTAAGGTGGACTAGATATCTAGGAAACCCATACTTCTTGGTAGGTAAACCCTAGATAGGATAGTATCTAACTACCCTAAGGAGCCTAGGCTAGTATCTTGAGAATTAGCGGGGTTTCCTTTGTAATGGGCAAGGTATCGGGAATTCCTTGTTAAGGGTAAGTATAGGTATATATTTACCTAGAAGCTAAGGTATGTGGTTTAGGATTAAGATATGATTAGGATTGGGTTTCCTTGGTTGGTAATGGTCAGAAATAGCGCTCCTAGACTAGTTTTGACTTCGGTTGACCATTTTGACCAAAAGTCATCAAAAGTTAACCGAGAGTCAAACTTAGCCTATAAGTGACTAGATTTGACCGAAACCAAACCAGAGTTGACCAGTTGACTGAAAATCAACAGTTTGTCAATACTAGCCTAGTTTGACCTAGGGTTGACCCAGGGTTGACTCAGTGTTGACCAGAGTTGACCAGAGTTAAACTTTTTGACCAAAAGTCAACTGTAAGTCAACCCTTGACCCAGATTAACCTAGTTTGACTTTGATTGACTTCCTGTGACCATATTTGACCTTGGTTGTCCTAGTGTGACCTAGTTTAGCTTGGTGTGACTTAGTTTGACCTAGTTTTGACTTAGACTTGCCTATCATGACTAGATTAGCTTTTCTTTCATTGTTAAACCCTGTTTGACTTATAGTATCTCATTTTAGGTCTGTGATTACTCTGAGCATCTTTTCGCCTTATCAGCTCAGGACCACAGACGAGTTCATTCACTGATAGTTTTTATTGTCTTGATATCTGCTATATCCGATTCAGTTGTAGTGTCTTACTCGATTTTCAGTTATGATAGTTCACAGACTAGTATATGCTGGATCATGACATGAGATGTTATTCCTGGATTTCTTTGGTATATTGGTATGCGATATTTTATGTTTCGTGTACTTATATAGACATCAATTTTGGAGTGGGCTGGCCCCCTGCTTTTGAATTCCGTGTCATGACATGTCATGTCCAGATCCATTATACTATTCGGAGGTGGAGAATTATTAGGGGCTATGTGATCAAAGCCCCATGACACTATATTCATGTGCTTGCGCCACTCTCACCTCACGTAGGGTGTAGAAGATCTTATTCATGTGCTCGTTATCCAGGTTGGCCGGCATGACCCTTTTCAGATTTCTATGTGATTGTCGGGCTAAGTGGATAGCCTGATTATGTTTCCCAAGACGATCACATAACGCTCTAATATTCAAGTCACATTTTTATATTTATTTATCATAGGAGGCTAAGTTCTGTTCGGGAGGGGTTACAACCCCGGTCCTTATTTGGTTTAAGGGTTGTAACTCGGCTTCCGAATAGTTCCTAAGTCATCCTATATATATATATATATTTTTGTTCTACTCAGTACTACGATCCAGCTTTGTTTTAGACTGTAGTAGCTTATATTTATATTTCTGTGTCTCTGAGGTGTTGTGTATAGCTTTGGGCTTGTGTGGATCTTGAGCTTATTTCCTATTTTCATCTATCGTATTTCCTTTCCATGCTACCTACCTTAGTTTTATTTTGTGATTGAGACTGTATTGCTATGTCACCTCCATTCGGAGTGTATATACTGTACAGGTACCTTTATACTATTTTAGTCGTAGTATTTACAGACCTTATTTACAGTATTCTACCGTCGATTCTGTGGTGTAGGCTGGACGTAACCACGTGCTCGTGCCCCTCATCAGGGTGCGGGTCGTGACAAGCCCGGATTGTCTCTCGGTGTTTGGTTTGCCAACAAGTTAAAGCTGAACATCAGAGACCGGCTGGGCTTCTTCAACCCTTGCCGATTCCAGAATGGAAGTGGGAGCATATAACCATGGATTTCATGACTGGGTTACCTAGGTCCCCGGCCGGTAGAGATTGTATTTGGGTTATTATAGATAGGCTCACAAAGGTGGCTCACTTTCTTCCATTCATAGTTGATCAGTCGACGGCTCAGCTAGCAGAGATGTACCTCAGGCAAATCATCGGATTTTATTATGTACCGGCCAGTATCACCCCAGACAGGGATTCAAGATTTACGTCGCACTTTTGGTATAGTATGCAAGAGAGTTTGGGAACCCACCTCCAGTTCAGCTCAGCTTATCATTCGTAGACAGATGGTCAGTCAGAGCGCACCATACGAAGCATGGAAGATATGTTAAGATCTTATACACTCAACTTCGGTGGTTTGTGGAAAGATCACCTGCATCTGGTGGAATTCTCGTATAACAACAGTTTCTAGGCCAGTATCCAGATGGCACCGTTCGAGGCACTTTATGGTAGGAAGTACAGATACTCGCTAGCGTGGGACGATGTTAGAGAGAGGCAGATGCTCGGTCCGAAAATGTTAACTCAGACAGTTGAGGTGGTCAGAAAAGTCAGAGATCATCTTCGAGTTGGACAAGATCGCCAGTGTCATTGGACCGATTCTTATCGTTGTCCCCTTGAGTTTTCTGTCGGCTACCATGTATTCTTGAGGATCTCGCCTACCCGTAGCGTCATTCGTTTTGGCGTGCGAAGAAAGCTTAGTCCTAGGTATATAGGACCGTTCGACATTCTAGAGCGAGTAGGAGATGTGTTATATCGTCTCGTTCTTTCATCATCGTTACGTGAGGTACATGATGTCTTCCATGTATCCCAATTGTGATGATATACCCCGAATCCAAGTCATGTCCTTGATCATTCAGAATTGGTTGTTGGTACCAACCTTTCGTATGAGGAAAGACCCGTGTCCATATTGGACCGAAGAGAGAAGATACTTAAGAACAAGACTATCAAGTTAGTCCGTGTTGCTTGGGTTCATCACTCTTTGGGTGAGTCAACATAGGAGCGTGAGGATGATATCTGATCGCGATATCCCGACTTGTTTGACTTTTAAGGTATAATGTCCTTCTTGTGCCTTATACTCTCAATTCCTTGCTTAAATGAATGATTGCATGGTAGACTGCTTAGTATAGCTTGTCTGTGATTAGTATAGCTTATTCTTGCCTCTCTGTCTCTTAATTAAATTCCGATGACGGAATTCTTTTAAGGTGGGTAGAGTTATAACGTCTGTAGTTTGTATTACGTATTTTGTTTTACGTGTACGTAATCTCGGCCTTATATATAGACTTGTCCTGATAGCCTTGGGTTCTGTAATGGCATTAGTTAGTTAGCATTTCATAGTTCTGGCATGCATCGGGTTCGGTTGGGTTCGACCTGGTTGGTTCGGTTTTGGTTGGAATGCAAACCCCAACCTACCACCCTCCATTATTTATTAACCCCCAACAACCCTTCTCTCTCTCTTCATTCATTACACATTTACTTCTCTGCTTTTTCCTTGTCTCCTTCTCCATCGAGCACCCAGTAGGCAAGCGCAACTTGCTTCATGGAGGAACTCAAATTTTGTTGTTCTATTGTCTTCCTCACGAGATTCTAAGACACTTTAGTATTTAGCATTTTCGAATTTCATGGCTTATTTCTTGTAGAACAAAGTTTTAGCATTTTGGATCTTCATGGTTTCGATCTTCTAAAACTTGGTTGTTTCCGAAATGGTGAGTTCCATGTAGTAGGGATTTCAATTTTACGCAAGTTTGGCTCTTGAATGGTTGGATTTCATCGAGACTTGACCGAGATGGGGCTTGCTTGAGTTCGGAAGCTTTTATGCCTGCTTGTTTGGCCGTGGGGAGAAGATGAAGTTTTACGCACACGTTCTAACGTGTTAGCGTAGTATTTAGCCTTTACGCCCATATTTTACGTGACAGCGTATTATTCAGCCTTTTACGCACACACATTTGCGTGCTAGCGTACTCCGTTCTATGTCGAGTTCATCCGAATTTTACGCTCGGGGCCCACCCGTTCGCGTAAAATTGTGCTCGCATAAAACCCTGGCTCGAGCAGACTCTCGCGTGCGTAAAGTCTTGCTCGAGTGTTTCCTCGCGTAGAGCTTGCTCGCGTAGAGTTACACTCGTGTGGAGCCTCGCTTGCCTACGGCTTGCTCGCGTAAAACCCTTGCTCGCGTAAAACCCCACCCACATGCACCCTTGCTCGCGTAGAGCTATCTCACCTTGCTCTTGCTAGCGTAAGCCACTTTACGCTTGAGGCCCCTTGGCCTAGCGTAGAGGTACGCGCGTAGAGACTTTGAGTCCCTATGGCGTACATCTTAACCCCTTTTTTATGAACATGATAATCACAAATTTATTTAATATGTTTGAAATGATAATTGTACATGACATGGTATGAAGTAGACATGACATAACATGATATGACAATCAAGCATGATGGAAACTATTGAAAGCTGTTACGACGACTATTATGGCATGACAAGAATGACATGACAAGAGTGAATAGCCTGGACACCGTGGACGATTGTGTTTGTACAATTAAACCAGTATGGTCTTGCATCATGTCTAGGGCAGGGACCCCTGAGTACCACGGTCAGGGGTACCTACTTAAACTAATTAAGGCTAATAACTAGATTAATCCAGTAGTCATAAAGAGATTTCCCAGCTACAGGTAATCCCCTTATCTGGGCGCCCCATCATGGGATCTGTAGCCTGCCGTCGAGTATGGCACATTTCCAGGACACTGTCAGGTGTTGCACCCTTCAAGCTACTTAAGGGTACATGTGTTCTTTGGACAATGTACCCACATGAATTCAACCCCTAATTTGTGTCCGGATAGCCTGGATGGTCTGCAGGGCTTGTGGCTGTGGAATAATCTCATTGCATCTTGTTAGTAATTAGGCCTGTGATAACCCTAGTTAGTTAAAGTATCAAGCCGTACTCATTGCTTAGCCGTGATCTGATTGGATGGAGTCTAAACCAGTCTAGTCTTGTCCTGATCCTGTACAAGATTGTTACATGACCTAAATGCTTGTGCTTTACTTTATCGATGAATGGTGGAAAACAAAGTTCCGTTCAGATGAAGGGTTACAACCCCGGTCCTTATTTGGTTTAAGGGTTGTAACTTGGTTATCTGAATAGTCCCATAGTTATCTTATCGTATATCATCATGATTGACCATATCTCCAGTTTTATTTAATATGTTTTGTGCTAATTACGGGTTTTAGTTCTTAAGTGAAGCCTCCTTTGTGGCACTTGCTCTTTCTGGGATCTGACCCAGCTGGTTTTGCATGACCAGATACCGGAGTAGCACCAGAGGATCTTCCTATCTTCCAGCCAGATGGTGACCACCAGGCGTAACCCTGGCAACGAGTGGGTTTTATTTTGCTCTCCCACTCTATTATAAAAATATTCTTTTGAGGCGTTTAGCCGACAAGCACGTGTTAGCTCGATTGCACCTTTACTTATTGCCTGCCTACAGGCTGTAGCATGATTAACAAATCCTAGGGTTGATCATGTATGACTGAACTCTTGCTAGTCATCATATTTTGTATGACTAGCTTCATGATCATCCAAATATGTAATGTATGGGACGCCTTACTAATGTATATTTGGTGCTCTGACATCTTGTAACTGCTATTACTTGCTTGAGATTGAGACAATAGGCTTGTTCATGACCATAAGAGACCGATGGCTTGTAGTTTATCCCACATGTATCTAGACAGCCGTGAACGTATAGTGAGGTGGGTTGCACTTCAATATACGTAGCTGGCTATGTCTGGCCCCACTCTCCAGTATTCTGGTTCTGGGGCATTACATGACGTGGAAGCATGCTTTGGTGCACGACTGCTCGTGGAGACTGACGTGGACGTATGCTTCGATGCACGATTGATCGTGGGTTTTGTCACGACCCGCACCCACCGTAAGGGTACGAGTACGTAACAGCGCCCAGCCTACGCCGTAGTGTCGGCGGTAGAACGCTGTTCTAGGTCATGAACTATAACTAACTAACATGAAAATACTCTCCAAAAGGAGGCCAACACAGAGGTACAACTCAATCACAATCTAGAGATAGAATATGGTATGATAAAATAGATAAGAGAATCCTCAACTGAGGTACAACAGAAATAAACTACAAGTATCAACATCTAAAATATACAACTCAGAAAATAAGACAACAGCTAAAACATGGAAAGAAATAGTCTAAGCTATATACACTAAGCTAGGGTATCATCCTCAGCAACTGCCTGAACCTCCCCAGGGGTCCAGGTCGCGAGTGTCATCTAGACAAGCTCCAAGGTAAGGGGTGCAGGGTTCCTCATCATCCTCTGTAAAATTTTCAACAGGTCCAGTCAGGACGGGAGCGAGCACAGTACATCTCAACAGTTCATAGCAGGTTAGAAAATATAATCATGCAGTAAAGTAAGATATAGATACGGAAGAAAATACAGTATGTAAACAGAGAGAGAACTGTAATAGAAATATCTACTATATGTAGAGAGCTACCAGTGACTAGTGATTTAGAGCACAAAGTCGACATGTGAACGGCTTGATTGTACATGGCTATACTAAAGAGGCGTACATGGCTATTCTACTTTGGAATTGTTCACATGGCTAATTATACTCCCCCGTACCCCCAACTAATACACAAGGATCCAAATAGGTTATGTTATGATTCTATGTAACAGCCCCCGAAGGATAGTAGACCCCGAAGGTGATAGACCCCGAAGGTAATAGACCCCGAAGGTGATAGACCCCGAAGGTAATTGACCCCGAAGGTAATAGACCCCGAAGGTAATACATAGTAGTCCCAAAAATGGGGATTCTGATAGACCCAATAAATGGGATAAGGATTCAAAGAAGACTCTGTGATCATATGAGTATATGTCACAAGTGATCAAAGAACCAAAGAAGCATATGATACGCTATGTAAGTGAAACGCACAGAACATAGAGTACCCGATGCTCCCTGAAGGGATAACATCTCAAGAAGGGATCCATATAGTACTAATCTGTGTGACCAACGTGACAATATCAAGTAAAGTAATTTAATGCAGGAAATAATTCTAAGCAGGATATGAAATAATCAGAGAATGTATTCGCCTCGTATCTGAATGTCTGAAGTAAATATACTGTCCGAGATAAGATACCTGACTCCTAGTTAGAGCAACACAAGTCATAACAAGTCCAGAATTGTAATAAGATGCACTACTATGAGTCCTACATGAATCTAGGTCGATCTAGACCAAAGTCAACTCTTGGTCAACTCTGATCAACTATGCTAGTCAAACTAGGTCAAGTATGATCAAAATAGTCTAAACTCAACTAACTAGGTCTAACATGTCATTCTAGGCTCTATCAAGCCTATACTAGACAACACACATCATTCCAAGGCTATACAAGCCAAATAACAAACCACACATCAATATTATACATAAGAGAAGGAAACTAGCATGTAAGCTATGTGTGTGTATACATGAAGGTGTATAGCAAGAATGGTTCAAACACTAGCTAACTATACATGGCATCTAATGTATATTCCTACCCCTATATACATTCACATATATGCATATACTCATATATACATACATTTATACTTATATATAAACTCATATACATGGCATACATACATTATATAGATGCATACATTTATTCATTCATTAACATAATATACATGCACTCAATATAAACAGGAGAACTTGAAATGAAAGGGAAGAGAGGACTGATTATAGGGGTTTAGGACAGTTACAAATAGGTGTTAGGGACTGATATGGGAACTTGTATGGACAGGTATTTGGCATTGATTTAGGGGCTGCAAAGGACAACAATGTGGATAAGTGAGTGAAGATAATGTGTCAATGTGTGTGTGAGTGAAGACATGAGAGCATGTGTGAGTATGAGTGACAAGAGTGTGTACATTAATATAGGAAAACAGTGAAGTAACATTGTGTGTGAAAACAGGAATAGGAAACAGTGACATGGCATCATGTGTACAGTGTCAAATGGAAGGAAATCAGTGTAGCACAATTCCTGGAGAAAATCAGTGAGCTAACATGTGAGATTGTGTGAGTGTTACATGATATAAACTTGTGTGGGTGTGAGGGTAATTGGAAAAACAGGGCAAATACCAAACAGTGTATAAACTGTGGAATAGGAAAACAGTGTAGGATATATCATGAGGGTACACTAGTGATAGGAAACATGAATCAAATCAGTTTTAACATTGAACAATCCTTCAATTAACCAAGACACCCTTCCACACCAATTTGAATTCAACATGGCTAATCATTCAAATTAGTTTTAAAGGAAGAACCAATACTCAGGTAAGGAAGGGAAAACAATTCCCAGATTTTGGGATCATGTGACAGTTAACTCTCTAACCCATACTGAATTCAGTCACCAACAAAAATCAATACCATGAATAGAGAATTAGCATTCCATTTCAGTTTTAGGAAGAGAACATGACAGTTAAACAGGAAATGAAATCGATTCCCAGATTTTTGATGAGGAAAAGGAAACCAATCTCAGTTTTTTTATACCCTAAAATAAATCTCAGAATTACATATGTTAATCATACAGTTCAAATAACTCATGTCAACACATAAAAATTAAGTAACAGTCCTTAAAATGATATTCTCAGTTTATAAATCCAACCCATCTCGAATTGATCCCAAAATCAACATACAAGTAGATAATACATAGATGAACATATTAGGGGTTTAATAACCTGCAATTAGCAGTGTAAATTAGGTTAAAAAGGCTACCAAAATTGGATTAAAAAATCTGGGACAAAACAGTGAGTATAAGCTGATACACAGGTTTCAAAAAAATTAGGGAATTTAAGATTTAACAATCAAAATCGAATTAAACTAATGAACTAATGGTTGGTAACATTAATACACAGGTATGGATTAAACATATCAATTTAAACATCATTTTAACGGTTAAAAAATTGGGAAGAACTATGGAATAACAGAACAAAATACTGTGTATCAGTGATGACAGTGTTCAAAAGGGGAAATCAAAATTTTGAATTCAAAATCACACCTAAATACCAAACAAGGGGTTGGTACTATGTGTCACACATTTGAGGGTACTATAGAGTATCCTCGTGTCCAAGAATTGGACACAAATTGTGTCCCAATCAAAATACAAACACAGACACTGACTGTGCACGAACAATCGTCGTACACACGTGCACGCATGTCCCCCGTATGACACAGGCCACGTGGTGACACGTGGCCTTGCATACACGTGCGCCAGGAGTAGAGCTACCCCTAGGACCGCCTGCACAGTATCCACGACACGTGTCGTGTCCGATACGAATGCGTATCAGTAAGCCGCTGTCGTGCGTGTGCACACAGTACGTAACCCGTGCGCGTGCGTTATCTCCGCGTGTAGTGAACCATATGCTCCTAAATTTTGGGAGCATAGTGTCAGTGAGTGCCCCAACAACTCCACAAAATTTTGTGTCCCTACGTGTCCTACACAGTGAGTTATAGGACCCGAGATGCAGGACACTGTACGCTGTCCAGAACAGCAAGTTCGTGTCCCCGTGTGGACACGACACAGCACGAAAATCATAGGTCAAAGACACGAAATCAAACACTACACCTAGCACTACAAATTTATTCAAACACATTTTAAAAATAATAATAAAAACACAAGTGTGGTATTTCATCAAACACCTACACTACACATAGACACGTGTCCGGCACCAAACGGACATGAAACGACACAAATCCAATACCTACTGCTAGGGGACACCTACGGCTTCCTAATGATGCAAAAATAACAGAGTTCTATGGTGTGGATTTGAAATTACCTATGTGTATCAAAAGCTCCAAAAAGCTCCACAAAGAGGTGCTCCTCTTGATGGCCAAATTCCTCCAATGAGCTCCAAAGCCAAGAACACTTGGTACCAACAGAAAGTAGAGGAAATTTAGGACTCAATGCAATTTGTTTGGGTTAAAAAGGAATAAAAATGAATTTACTAGGATTTATGTAAGATGGAAAATACCTCTTTCTAAAACTTGGCAAGAAAACCTAATGGAGGCTAGCCCTAACTTTGGGGGGGGGGGGTTAAATACGATGGGGATGATCATAATGACCAGCCATGGGCTGATTAGAATTAGGGTTAGCTACTTGGGTGGGCCTATGGGCTTTAAGTCTCAAGTCATTAATCATGACTTATGAAGTCATAAGCCATATTAGTCAAATCAACTCCAAATCTCTCCAAACAAGTTCCAATGGCTTAGCCCTCACTAAATTAGGTCAAACCAAGTTTAATTAACCTAACCAAGTGGTCTTAACCTAGGTCAGTCACTAGGTTAGTCTCCTAGTCAACACTAGTCAACCCTCATTCAAACAATTCCAAAATAAATTCCAAAAATTCCCATAAATTCAAATAAATTATAATAAATCCAAATAACCCTGAAATGTCAAAAATATCCTAATCACATGGCTAGGCTCTATGGTAGGCAGTCTCTACTGTTCACTAGCACAACACCAAAATCACAAGTCATGAATTTAAGTAGTTTAAAATTAATTAAAAATCATTAAAAATCATATTAAAATTTTAAATACCATAATTAAATAAATTAAATACAAAATTTTAAAATTACCCTCATTTGGAAAACTGGGTGTTACAATTCTACCCACCTTATAAAAATTTTGTCCTCAAAATTAAGATGGTAGCAGGCCTTCTAGGTCAAACACCCCACAAACAAAGTCTCAAACATACCGTCAGATAATCATATGCGTCTGTCCAAATCATGATACTCAGAATCTTCGTCGTGCTAGTGAGCAAGGCTACGTTAATCACAGAGTCCTCGACTAAGGCACATACCTCTAGAATCATGGTATTTAAAATTTTTGCATTGCCGCATGCTTGGCAGCGAAAACCTTAAATTCCCACACCCGAGAAATACGTCCTAAATCTGACTATATGTCCTCACTATGCCAGCTAAACATGACTATCGAAGATTCCAGATTCCATAACTGGGTGACCTAGCCCATATGATTTATCTCAGAAGAAATCAAACATAACACAAGAACAACAGGACAAAATTGATAAATCAACAAGGAACAGAAGGAATCGAAATTTCAAGGCAGTTATAAGAGGCAATTGCAGAATTTGATTCAAAAGAACGGAACCTGTAACTAGATCTCCAACGGCCTAGGCATCCTCGACTATCCTGGCGAAAGCTCACCCTTGCTGACCTTCCCTGGCCTGCTGCTGATGCTGCATGTACCTCTGCTGCTGAGTCGGTAAGGGTAATCCCCTCTGCTGGCCTACCGGGGCCCTAGCTCCTGCTCCCTGAACTGTCTGTCCCGATGATTCGGGACACTCTCTCAGACGATGATCGGATCCTCCGCAAAGCAAACATTTGCCCAGCCTCTTCCGGCATTCGCCCCAATCGTGCCCTGGTCTCTTGCAAAAAGGGCAAATGATAACAAGCTGCTGTCCCGGGGTCTGCTGCTGCCTCTGCGGCTGTTGCGCCTGCTGAAAGGGTACATGGTCTTGAAACTGCCACTGCTGAAAGTAGACCCTCGGCTGCTGGTACTGCTGCTGAAACTGTAGAAGTAGCATTTGCTGCTGAAACTGTAGGGGTGGCATCTGCTGCTGAAACTGTGGCTGAATCTGCAAGTGGGGCATCTGATGCGGATACTGCTGCTGAATCTGCAGATGGGGCATCTGATGCGGATACTGCCGCTGAATCTGCAGGTGGGGCCTCTTGGCCGAGCCCGTACTGCCACTAGCTCCCTGAGTGTCTCGTATCCTCTTCTCCTTCAGCCCAAGATCGTCCTCCGCTGTCATGGCTCATACCAGAATCTGCTCGAAAGTGGCGTCGCGGCCGCTCTTGGTATAAGACTTGATCTCCTTGATCAAACCCCTACGAAACCTTCTCGCCTTCCCGACCTCGGTAAGGTCCTCGATGAATCTGCTCAAACGGCTGAACTCTCCAGCGTACTCCTCAACGGTCTGGTTCCCCTGAACCAAACTCTCGAACTGCGCCTCCAAAGTACGGAGTACGGTATCGGGAAAGAATTTCTCCTTGAATAGTTTCTTGAACGCTGCCCAAGTCTGACCGGCTGTACCAATCCTCGGGTACGCCTGGTACCAGGTACGGGCCAAGTCCTACATCTGACTGGCGGCTGCCTCGATCTGTAATCCTGCTGGTATCTGTGCCAATCGGAATATCTCCTCAATGTGCTCTATCCAATCGTCAGCGTATATGATGTCCTCTGTACCCTTGAAGTCTCGGGGTCCCATCTTCTTGAAAGAATGGATGTCTGGAGTCCTCGGCTGATGCGGCTACATCTGGCCTCCCTGTGGCTGAGCGGCTACCAGCTCCACTGTCGTCCTGACCAACTGGTGAGTATCTTGTATGCTCTGTCGGATATCAGCAGACTGGCTCTACTGAATCTGTTGTTAAAACTCCATGAATCGTTGGAAGAGGGTAAACATCTGAGCCGCATCTACTGTCCCTGAAGGTAACTGCTGCTGGTACATATCTGGGACGACGGGAGAAGACCTCTGGACAGGTGGAGGTGCACTCCCAAAAGCTGCAGAAGCTCCTATATGAGCAGAGATAGGGGGTGCTGTGGTTCCAGCATCCACAATCAGGCGAGGGGTGGTAGGCCTCTCACCAGCGTCTGCTGGGCCAGAGTGATGCGATCGTATCTCAATCACCATCCTGGAGACAGATCAAACAAGGAATCAATACTGGGATAGAATCGATAATTCAAGGGAGGACAGTTATTCAAGGAAGTATCAAGAATTTAGATGGCAGGAATCCAGTTAAGAGTTTTTCCTAATGTGATTGAATACCTCAAATAAATCCTAATCCTACTGCAGGCTGTAGTGGTACTCTAGTTCGAATACCACTACATAAACTCGACCTGCATGGGCCACCACTAAAAATGTGTCAAGACCCGCACCCACCGTAAGGGTACGAGTACGTAACAGCGCCCAGCCTACGCCATAATGTCGGCGGTAGAACGCTGTTCTAGGTCATGAACTATAACTAACTAACATGAAAATACTCTCCAAAAGGAGGCCAACACAGAGGTACAACTCAATCACAATCTAGAGATAGAATGTGGTACGATAAAATAGATAAGAGAATCCTCAATCGAGGTACAACAGAAATAAACTACAAGTCTCAACATCTAAAATATACAACTCATAAAATAAGACAACAGCTAAAACATGGAAAGAAATAGTCTAAGCTATCTACACTAAGCAAGGGTATCATCCTCAGCAGCTGCCTGAACCTCCCTAGTGGGTCGCGAGTGTCATCTAGGCAAGCTCCAAGGTAAGGGGTGCAGGGCTCGTCATCATCCTCTATAAATTTTCAGCAGGTCCAGTCAGGACGGGAGCGAGCACAGTACATCTCAACAGTTCATAGCAGGTTAGAAAATATAATCATGCAGTAAAGTAAGATATAGATACTGAAGGAAATGCAGTATGTAAACAGAGAGAGAACTGTAATAGAAATATCTACTATAAGTAGAGAGCTACTAGTGACTAGTGATTTAGAGCACAAAGTCGACATGTGAACGGCTTGATTGTACATGGCTATACTAAAGAGGCGTACATGGCTATTCTACTTTGGAACTGTTCACATGGCTAATTATACTCCCCCGTACCCCCAACTAATACACAAGGATCCAAACAGGTTATGATTCTATGTAACAGCCCCCGAAGGGTAGTAGACCCCGAAGGTGATAGACCCCGAAGGTGATAGACCCCGAAGGTAATAGACCCCGAAGGTAATACATAGTAGTCCCAAAAATGGGGATTCTGATAGACCCAATAAATGGGATAAGGATTCAAAGAAGACTCTGTGATCATATGAGTATATGTCACAAGTGATCAAAGAACCAAAGAAGCATATGATACGCTATGTAAGTAAAACACACAGAACATAGAGTACCCGATGCTCCCTGAAGGGATAACATCTCAAGAAGGTATCCATATAGTACTAATCCGTGTGACCAACGTGACAGTATCAAGTAAAGTAATTTAATTTAGGAAATAATTCTAAGCAGGATATGAAATGATCAGAGAATGTACTCGCCTCGTATCTGAATGTCTGAAGTAAATGTACTGTCCGAGATGAGATACCTGACTCCTAGTAAGAGCAACACAAGTCACAACAAGTCCAGAATGGTAATAAGATGCACTACTATGAGTCCTACATGAATCTAGGTCGATCTAGACCAAAGTCAACTCTTGGTCAACTCTGATCAACTATGCTAGTCAAACTAGGTCAAGTATGGTCAAAATAGTCTAAACTCAACTAACTAGGTCTAACAAGTCATTCTAGGCTCTATCAAGCCTATACTAGACAACATACATCATTCCAAGGCTATACAAGCCAAACAACAAACCACACAACAATATTATACATAAGAGAAGAAAACTAGCATGTAAGCTATGTGTGTGTATACATGAAGGTGTATAGCAAGAATGGTTCAAACACTAGCTAACTATACATGGCATCTAATGTATATTCCAACCCCTATATACATTCATATATATGCATATACTCATATATACATACATTTATACTTATATATAAACTCATATACATGGCATACATACATTATATAGATGCATACATTTATTCATTCATTAACATAATATACATGCACTCAATATAAATAGGAGAACTTGAAATGAAAGGGAAGGAAGGACTGATTATAGGGGTTTAGGACAGTTACAAAAAGGTGTTAGGGACAGATATGAGAACTTGTATGGACATGTATTTGGCATTGATTTAGGGGCTGCAAAGGACAGCAATGTGGATAAGTGAGTGAACATAATGTGTCAATGTGTGTGTGAGTGAAAACATGAGAGCATGTGTGAGTATGAGTGACAAGAGTGTGTATATTAATATAGAAAAACAATAAAGTAATATTGTGTGTGAAAACATGAATAGGAAACAGTGACATGGCATCATGTGTACAGTATCAAATGGAAGGAAATCAGTGTAGCATAATTCCTAGAGAAAATTAGTGAGCTAACATGTGAGATTGTGTGAGTGTTACATGATATAAACTTGTGTGGGTGTGAGGGTAATTGGGAAAACAGGGCAAATACCAAACAGTGTATAAACTGTGGAATAGGAAAACAGTGTAGGATATATCATGAGGGTACACTAGTGATAGAAAACATGAATCAAATCAGTTTTAACATTGAACAATCCTTCAATTAACCAAGACACCCTTCTACACCAATTTGAATTCAACATGGCTAATCATTCAAATTAGTTTTAAAGGAAGAACCAATACTCAGGTAAGGAAGGGAAAACAATTCCCAGATTTTGGGATCATATGACAGTTAACTCTCTAACCCATATTGAATTCAGTCACCAACAAAAATCAATACCATGAATAGAGAATTAGCATTCCATTTCAGTTTTAGGAAGAGAACATGACAGTTAAACAGGAAATGAAATCGATTCTCAGATTTTTGATGAGGAAAAGAAAACCAATCTCAGTTTTTTTATACCCTAAAATAAATCTCAGAATTACATATGTTAATCATATAGTTCAAATAACTCATGTCAACACATAAAAAATCAAGTAACAGTCCTTAAAATGATATTCTCAGTTTATGAATCCAACCCATCTCGAATTGACCCCAAAATCAACATACAAGTAGATAATACATAGATGAACATATTAGGGGTTTAATAACCTGTAATTAGCAGTGTAAATTAGGTTAAAAAGGCTGCCAAAATTGGATTCGAAAATCTGGGACAAAACAGTGAGTATAAGCTGATACACAGGTTTCAGGAAAAATAGGGAATTTAAGATTTAACAATCAAAATCGAATTAAACTAATGAACTAATGGTTGGTAACATTAATACACATGTATGGATTAAACATATCAATTTAAACATCATTTTAACGGTTAAAAAATTGGGAAGAACTATGGAATAACAGAACAAAACACTGTGTATCAGTGATGACAGTGTTCAAAAGGGGAAATCAAAATTTTGAATTCAAAATCACACCTAAATACCAAACAAGGGTTTGGTACTATGTGTCACACATTTGAGGGTACTATAGAGTGTCCTCGTGTCCAAGAATTGGACACAAATTGTGTCCCAATCAAAATACAAACACAGACACTGACTGTGCACGAACAATCATCGTGCACACGTGCACGCATATCCCGCGCGTGACACAGGCCACATGGTGACACGTGGCCTTGCATACACGTGCGCCAGGGGTAGAGCTACCCCTAGGACCGCCTGCACAGTATCCACGACACGTGTCGTGTCCGATACAAATGCGTATCAGTAAGCCGCTATCGTGCGTGTGCACACAGTGCGTGACCCGTGCGCGTGCGATATAGGAGTGCCCCAACAACTCCATAAAATTTCGTGTCAGTGAGTTATAGGACCCGAAATGCAGGATACTGCACGATGTCCAGAACAGCAAGTTCGTGTCCCCGTGTGGACACAACACAGCATGAAAATCATAGGTCAAAGACAAGAAATCAAACACGACACCTAGCACTACAAATTCATTCAAACACATTTTAAAAATAATAATAAAAATACGAGTGTGGTATTTCATCAAACACATACACTACACATAGACACGTGTCCGATACGGGCACCAAACGGACATAAAACGACACAAATCCAATACCTACTGCTAGGGGACACCTACGGCTTCCTAATGATGCAAAAATAATAGAGTTCTATGGTGTGGATTTGAAATTACCTATGTGTATCAAAAGCTCCAAAAAGCTCCACAAAGAGGTGCTCCTCTTGATGGCCAAATTCCTCCAATGAGCTCCAAAGCCAAGAACACTTGGTACCAACAGAAAGTAGAGGAAATTTAGGACTCAATGCAATTTGTTTGGGTTAAAAAGGAATAAAAATGAATTTACTAGGATTTATGGAAGATGGGAAATACCTCTTTCTAAAACTTGGCAAGAAAACCTAATGGAGGCTAGCCATAACTTTGGAGGGGGAGGGGGTTAAATAGGATGGGGATGATCATAATAACCAGCCATGGGCTGATTAGAATTCGGGTTAGCTACTTGGGTGGGCCTATGGGCTTTAAGTC
This sequence comes from Iris pallida, assembly GCA_029216955.1. Lineage (NCBI taxonomy): Eukaryota > Viridiplantae > Streptophyta > Magnoliopsida > Asparagales > Iridaceae > Iris > Iris pallida. Next base: position 45,571 of record JANAVB010040071.1, on the reverse strand, counting down.
TCAAGTCATTAATCATGACTTATGAAGTCATAAGCCATATTAGTCAAATCAACTCCAAATCTCTCCAAACAAGTTCCAATGGCTTAGCCCTCACTAAATTAGGTTAAACCAAGTTTACTTAACCTAACCAAGTGGTCTTAACCTAGGCCAGTCACTAGGTTAGTCTCCTAGTCAACACTAGTCAACCCTCATTCAAACAATTCCAAAATAAATTCTAAAAATTCCCATAAATTCAAATAAATTATAATAAATCCAAATAACCCTAAAATGTCAAAAATATCCTAATCACATGGCTAGGCTCTATGGTAGGCAGTCTCTACTGTTCACTAGCACAACACCAAAATCACAAGTCATGAATTTAAGTAGTTTAAAATTAATTAAAAATCATTAAAAATCATATTAAAATTTTAAATACCATAATTAAATAAATTAAATACAAAATTTTAAAATTACCCTCATCTGGAAAACTGGGTGTTACAGGTTTGACCGAGTAGGGGGCTGTTTTGGCTTGGGCGCGTACCCTGAAACAGGGCTATGCGCCCCCCTGAAGGAGCCTAAAGTGAGCGCATAGCTCGCTCTGGTGACGGGCGCATATGGCTTCACTAGTGACTTGTGCACATATGACTTCTCTGGTGACTAGGGCGAATATGACTGTTCTGGCTTGGGCGCATATGACTGCTTGGGTGCATGGTTGTCAAATCTGTTAAAATTTTCATGCTTCTACACGATATATCTTAGAAAACAGTTTGAGAATACAATTGTGAAAAGGAACTGTTGAAGATATAATTAAGACACGAAGACAATATAAGAGAACGACTAATATTAAGACAAACTTCTAGATAATATGTCAACACGAATTAAGTCATGTGTACTGTGTGTTTTAGAATACAAGTGTTCAGCATGTAGATGGGTTAGAACATCCGGTAGTCGGTACATGAGGTGCAACGACTGCTATCAACATTGACATTGGGAAAAATTTGTACATTACGTAGACCACAGGCATACTAGTTGTATTCCCCCTCCCGACTCTCTCACAATTAAACATGATCACTTTAACATTAACTTTAAATTTAAACATTGAACATTGAACATTGAACATTAAACATTGGACATTTAATGAAAGCATTAAGTGAACATGTATGTCATGATAACAAGTATAACTCTCGTGCACTAATGGTATAAAAGATAACACTAACAGTTGTAAGGAAAAGAACAAAATGCAGCATAAAATAAATGCAACATAGATCATAGTGATACTTGCCTTACTCCGAAAAAGTTTGAATTCGTGACTCACGACGTTGTCCGATCTACCCCGACACATAAATGATCATAAGTTAGATATAAAATCCCACTCTAAAAACCCTAAAAAGTAGCTAATGGTTTAACATAACTAATTCTATTTAAATCTAGAATAAATCATCTAAAATTGTAATCTAATCTAATATAATTCTTAAATAAAAATAAAACAATAGTTTTTGGCCCTGGAAAGTCATGGCTTCCAATCCGGAAACCGTGGCACGCAAATCAAGACGCATTATTGACTATGTAGTCAAACAATACAAACTCTATGACTTGATTGTGCACCCTAGTAGATTTTAATACCATGACTGCACTGGAATCGATCGTGCCACAAAATCATGCTTTGGTCAAAAGATATCGCCATTATGGCTAACCGTGACCAAATAGATGATTCGTCGGCCAAAACTGAGTTCTCTGAATTAATTAAAATATTAGATTAACTATTAATTTCTAAAAAAAATATATGTCGTAGATCTTTGTGTTATCTTTGAAAAACTTCAAACGGTTTTTGATTTCCCAGTGCTCCCAAAATCTTGAAAACACCAAAACGTGTCAAATTTCGGACAACTGTTACTCTACAAATTTTCTAGAAATTTAGGTTCAGAATTTATGAAAACTAATTATATATTCAGAAACCTAACCTTAATACGCTTCCGATAAAAAAACCGGAGCACGAAAAGCATATCTGGATTGGCGGGAATGGCCTCGTGAAGTTGGAAGATCTCCAAGATCAAACCATAAAGGAGGTTGGAATGATAAACTAGAGTTTTTGGATATATATATATATATATATATATATATATATATATAGAGTAGAGAGAGGCGGTGGGATGAGTAGATGGGCACCGACAGGTGGGCCAAGGGGTGGTTGATTGGGCTGCTAATTGTATAATTGATTATTTTAATTACAAAAAATTATTAAAAATTTATTTTAACTCCAAATAAATCCAAAAAAATTACAAAAAAATCTAAAAAATTCCTAAAAAATTCTAGAAACTATTTTTTAGGTGTCTACAGCCTAAATAAAAAGTTTAGCATTAAAATATCTTCGTGTGATCCCACAGTAAATCCCAAAAGCCTATGAAAAAATAAATTCTATAGGTTTTTATTATTAAAAAATTCCCAAAAAAATTCTAAAAAAATATTAGAAATTTATATAAAATATTTATATCTATCTAGAACTTAAATAAAAATATTCAATCCAAAATACCCCTCGTGTAACCCTGCAAAAATTCCTGCAAAAATCCCTAGTGTTTTCTATTTATTCAATTATTAATAAAAATAGAAATTTTGGTAGTGGATGCTACACTGAGGACTCGTGCAACAGTTCATTGATTCATATTGAAGCTATCAATTTATTGGAGAAAAAAGCGTCGAAGGAAGAAGTATCAGCTACTCACTTTGATTGTTTGATTAAAGCGAGAGACCGGTTGGTTGCGCCAGACGACGCCTAAGCGATCACCTGAAATCGCATATGCAACTGATTAGAACATTGTCTTATTCAATGCGTTTGATATGAAATATGAAGTTCAAAGAACGCAAGCCACGAAAAATATTAAAAACCTCCACGAAAATGCATTCAGAAAATCCAAAGCCAACGAAGCAAGTGCGGCACAAAAAAATAGAGCAACGGAAGGTCTCTTCCGACTCAGCGTTAGACTCCATCCTCGAGGAGCAACCCGCTGTATATGGAACTTGATTCCGAAGAAACCATTCCATAACGAGGAAAGGATCTTAATTCAGTCGGTCCCGTTCAATCAATTTAATCGATCTCGATCAATCGGTTTCGACTAAATTGATAGGGACAGTGTTTCTTTTTTGCGCACTCTCTGGACGGGTAACGGGACACGATGTAGGGACGAGACACTACACCATAACCAACTAAGAAAGAGTTTCATCCTCAAAACATAAGAAGAGAACCTACCTCTAAGAAAATAATGAAGAAAACCTATCCTTCAACTCTGACTCGAGTTCCCAAGTCGACTCCTCGACCAAATGATTCCTCCATAGTATGCGGACGAGAGGGATCGCTCGATTTCAAAGCAGCTTATCCTTGCACTCTAAGACTTGGACCGATTCTTCCACATATGATAAGTCTGCCTTCAGATCTATCTGACCGAGATCTACCACATGGCTCAGATCGTATATGTACTTCTGCAGCTGAAAGATGTAGAAGACATCGTGCACATCTGACAGTACTGGCAACAATACAATCTGGTAAGCTACTATGGTGACTCGCTTCAAAATTTTGAAATAACCCACAAATCGTGGACTAAGCTTGCCTTTGGCTCCGAATCTGGTGACTCCTCGTATGGGCATTACCTTCAGAAATACATGATCGCCGTCTAAGAACTCAAAGGATTTTCGGTGGTTGTCGGCGTAGCTCTTCTACGAACTTTGTGTCATGCCCCACGACCAGAATACTAGAGAGCGGGGGCAGACACAGCCAGTTACGTATATAGAAGTGTAATCCACCTCGATATATGGTCACGGCTGTCTAGATACATGACAGTTTATATACAAGCCATCAGTCTCTTATGGTCAAGGACAAGCCTAGTGTCTCAATCTCAAGCAAGTAATAATAGTTACAAGATGTTAGACCATCAGATAATCAATATTAAGGCGTCCCATACATTTCATATACAGATGATCATGACGCTAGTCGTACAAAATACGAGGACTAGTAAGAGTTTCAGTCATACATGATCAACCCTAGGATTTGTTAATCATGTTACAGCCCGTAGGCAGACAAGAAATATAAGTATTCAACACGAGCTAACACTTTTTCGGCTGCTAAATGCCTCAAAAGAATAATTTTACAATAGAGCGGGAGAGAAAAATTAAATCCACTCGTTGCCAGGGTTTCTTCTAGTGTTCACCATCTGGAAGGAAGACCGGAAGATCCTCGGGAGCTGCTCCGAAATATGGCCATACAAAACCAGCTGGGTCAGACCCCAGAAAGAACAAATGCTACAAGGGAAGCTTCACTTAGGAATTAAAACCAGCAAGTTAGAATACAAAGCATAATAATAGCAAAAAAAACTGGAGGCATGAAAGTATGGTGATAAACGATAAGATAACTATAGAACTATTACGCTAAACAAGTTATAACCCGTAAACCATACAAGGATCGGGGTTGTAACCCTTTGCCTGAACATAACTTAGTCTCTAACCAATTATCGACAAGTAAGCATAAACTGTAAAATGTCCCGAAGTAACCATGTACTGGCATGGTCTAGACAATACTAGACTCCATCCATCAATCATGGCCAAGCAATGAGTACGGCTTGATACTTTAACTAACTAGGGTTATCACAAGCCTACTTACTAACAAGATGCAATGAGATGTTCCAATAGTCACAAGCACTGCAGCTATCCAGTTATCCTTCTGCAGGTTAAAAGTTGTATTAGGTGGATACATCGCCCAGGAGGCAAATGTATCACATGGTGACTTGGGGGTGCAACACATGATAGCGTGCTGGAAATGTGCCCTACTCGACGGCAGGCTACAAGTCCATTTAAAGCGCCTAAATAACAAGATTGCCTGTGACTAGAAAATCTCTTTATGAACTTCTTGATCAATCTAGTCATTAACCTAGTCAGATTTAGTATGAATCCCTGACCGTGGTAACCAGGGATCCATGTCCTAAACGTGATGCAACAAGACTGGTAGCTTATACAAGCATATTCAAGAACAATCACCCACGGTGTCAAGACGAGTTATTAATTAACATGTCAAGATAGCTGTCGCAACAACATTAAAGATTACAGGTTAGGTTACTTATCATGTCAAGAGTGCGTCACGATGGACCACCATACAAAATTATCATGTCAAGTTACTTGTCAAGAGTGCACCGCGACGGGTCACTATCAAGAGTTATCATATAAAGGTTACTTGTTAAGAGTGCGCCACAATGGACCACTATCATGTCATGTTACTTGTTACTTGTTTAGGGTGCGCCACAACGGGCCACCATCGTATTCTATCCTTACATTATCATGAATGAGAGAAACTTGTATAAAATAGCTAATAACATACTCTTGAAGCCAAGGAAAAGATCTACAACTTTCATGTTAGGAGTTGGGAGAAATTCTGGCCACAATACAGCCAAATAGGACATAAAATAGCCAAAAACAACCAAAATAGGCACTATGCAAGTCATGTAACACTATTTATCCATGCGATACTATGCAAGCCTGCGGTACTATGCAAGCCATGCGGCACTATACGTTCCTACGGTACTATGCAAGCCATATGGCACTATTCATTCCTGCGGCACTATGCAAGCCATGCGGTACTATACATCCATATGGCACTATTCATTCCTGCGACACTATACAAGCCATGCGATACTATGCATCCATACGACACTATTCATTCCTGCAGTACTATGCAAGCCATGTGGTACTATTCATTCCTATGATACTATTCATTCCTACAGTGCTATGCATCCATGCGGCACTATGCATCCATGTGGTACTATTTATTCATACGGCACTATTTATTCCTGCGGCTCTATTCAATCCTACGGCACTATGCATCCATGCGGTACTATGCATCCATACGGCACTATTCATTCCTACGGTACTATTCATTTCTGCGGCACTATACATCCATGTGGCACTATTCATTCCTGCACCACTATTCATCATCCCTACCAGATTCAGGACAGATAAACTAGAAAATGTTCAAATCTTATTTTGGCCATAACTTCCTCAAAACAAGTCGAACTCTAACTTTTCAAAGGTCCATTTTGGGTAAAATCAAATTCTCTACAACATAAAACAATCAAAACTTGAAAATACTGAAGTTTGGTAAATTAAAACCCAAGAAAACCTAAAAGGCTACAAACTTAGATCTACAAAAATCTATCCATCAAACCCAAAAATGTCAAGTTCTAAAGAGGCTTAAAATCAAGTAAGAAAGAGAATAAAACTATAAAACTTGAGGTACATCATGAAGCAAGTTGTACTTGCCTAGGACTTGGTAGGTGGGAGGAGTAAATGAAGAATATGAAAAAATAAATGAAGAAGTGAATGAGGAGAGAGAGAGAAGAGTTGACTTATATAACAACCCTCTCCATCTCAAACCAAGCCAAGCCAAGCCAAACCAAGTCAAATTGAACCAAACCAATCAAATAAACCAAGTCAAGATTAAATCAAGACTAGGCTAAGCAAAACAAGTCTAACTACGGTCCACCTGATAAATGCCAGGAATATCGCATACACATACGAAAATACGTATAACTGAAAACGGGAGTGACAACTCTACCCACCTTAAAAGAATTCCGTTCTCGAAATTTAACGAAGAGGCTAGAGGTGTCGGGGCAAGCTATATTAATCATAAGCAAGCTACGACTAGCAGCTAATCAAGCAATCATTCATGCAAGCAAGGAATTAAAAGGCATAAGGAATAAGGAAGACACTCTGCTGGAAACCATTTTCTCGATTCTGCACCTGAGCTTGGGTCGGGGCATACTGTTGGGGTCTCTGCTGCTGGTAGGCTTGTGCCTGAGGCGGCAATGGCCTCGGAGGCTGGTACTGCTACTGTACTGATACTGGGGCTAGTCTCCTAACCGATGGACTAGTTAGGTTCGACGATGATGAACTGGCTCTATTGGGATAGGACCCTTACTTGTGATCCGGTGCCCCACAATCCAAGCATAATCCCTGTGCTCTACGATATTCTGATACTACATGCCCTGGCTTCCCACAATGAGTGCAGCATATTGCGGAAGACTTCTTCTAGTTTTGTTGCTGAGGGGACATCGGTGTCGAGTGCTGAACCGATGAAATCGAATCCGCCCTTCGAGGAACTCCAATAGTCAAAGCCATAGCTGCCGGGGCTGCTGCTGAGGACATACTCATCTGCTCATGGGACCTCTTCCTGCTTCCGGTTCTGTCCATGATCCTCTACGAGGTATACTTATGCCTCTTCGCTTCTCGCAAGACGACATCAAACGTCTGGTGCTCAAACTGCTCCATTGATATGATGATCTCTAGGTGGAGCCCCTGATGGAATCGTTGGGCTCGGTCTAATTCGGATGCCACCAAGTTGGGAGCAAACCGACTAAGTCTTGAAAACTCGGCCACATAACCGTCGATCGTCCTTCCTATCTGCTTGAGATTAGTGAATCTCTTCTCAGATTATATCGAGCTACTGCGTCAAAGTACATGGTTTAGAACTAGTTACTGAATGTCGCCCATAGGACAGGCGCCACCAATCTAACTGCTAACATCGCCCACCAGGTGTGGGCTAAGTCCAATAACTGCAGGCGTACAATGGCCACCTTCTCATCCTCAAGAATCCTAGCTGCATCCAGGATAACTTCTATATCCTGAAGCGATGCATCAGCAGCAATGGTATCTTCACTGCCGTCAAAGAAGGGAGGGGTTCAGATGCTTGAAGCCGTTGGACTCATTATTTCATTGGTAACAAACTCGGCCCATGGCATCTTGTACTGCCTGGTACAGGGCATCGCCCCGATGATCTTGAGATGTAAGCAATTCCCTGATGAGACCCATCAGGGTTCTATTCTCAGGCTCTACAGGCTGGACTGGCTGAACTGGGGACTCTGGATCCCCAGAATGCATGACCCGGGAGGCCGCTCCAGAGTGCTGTCTCCAGGTTGCTGCTGGTTCACTAGAGGTGCTCTACCTTGCTGATCGGTAGGACCAGAAACAATATCGCTGAAGAAATGACATGGGAAACAATATGGAAGGACCATGATAGATCGAGGATATAAACATGTGATCAGAAGGAAAGATTAGAAGACACGAGTAGAGATCAAGGACGAGTGCTGATTGAGACATTTATACAGTGAAACCCTCCCACATCTTGATTTACAAGACCTTGCATGGGCTACCACTTAAACCGTATCATGCCCCACAACCAGAATACTGGAGAGCGGGGCAGACACAGCAAGTTACGTATATAGAAGTATAATCTACCTCGATATATGATCACGGCGGTCTAGATGCATGAGGGTTTATCTACAAGCCATCAGTCTCTTATGGTCAAGAATAAGCCTAGTATCTCAATATCAAGCAAGTAATAATAGTTACAAGATGTTAGATCATCAGATAATTAATATTAAGGCATCCCATACATTTCATATATAGATGATCATGAAGCTAGTCGTACAAAATGCGAGGACTAGTAAGAGTTTCAGTCATACATGATCAACCCTAGGATTTGTTAATCATGTTACAGCCCATAGGAAGACAAGAAATATAAGTATTCAACACGAGCTAACACTTGTTCGGCGGCTAAACGTCTCAAAAGAATAATTTTACAATAGAGAGGGAGAGCAAAATTAAACCCACTCGTTGCCAGAGTTTCTTCTAGTGTTCACCATCTGGCTGGAAGGCGGGAAGATCCTCGGGAGCTCCTCCAAAATCTGGCCAAACAAAACCAGCTGGGTCAGACCCCAGAAAGAGGAAATGCCACAAGAAAGGCTTCACTTAGGAACTGAAACCAGCAAGTTAGAACACAAAGCATAATAATAACAAAAAAACTAGAGGCATAAAAGTAGGGTGATAAACGATAAGATAACTAAGGAACTATTCCGGTAACCAAGTTACAACCCGTAAACCAAATAAGGACCGGGGTTGTAACCCTTCGCTTGAACAGAACTTAGTCTCTAACCAATTATTGAAAAGTAAGCATAAACTGTAAAATGTCCCAAAGTAACCATGTACTAGCATGGTATAGACAAAACTAGACTCCATCCATCAATCACGGCCAAGCAATGAGTACGACTTGATACTTTAACTAACTAGGGTTATCACAAGCCTAGTTACTAACAAGATGTAATGAGATAATCCAACAGTCACAAGCCCTGCAGCTATCCCGTTATCCTTTCGTAGGTTAAAAGTTGTATTAGGTGGATACATCGTCCAGGAGATAGATGTATCCCATGGTGACTTGAAGGTGCAACATATGACAGTATGCTGGAAATGCCCCTACTCGACGGCAGGCTACAAGTCCAATTAAAGTACCCAAATAACGGGATTTCCTGTGACTGGAAAATCTCTTTATGAACTACTTGATCAATCTAGTCATTAACCTAGTCGGATTCAGTATAAATTCCTGACCATGGTAACCAAGGATCCATATCCTAGACATGACGCAAGACGAAACTGGTAGCTTACGCAAGCACATTCAAGAACAATCACCCACGATGTCAAGATGAGTTATTAATCAACATGTCATGATAGCCGTCGCAACAACATTCAAGATTACAGGTTAGGTTACATATCAAGATTACTTATCATGTTAAGAGTGCGTCAGGAAGGACCACCATCAAGAATTATCAGGTCAAGTTACTTGTCAAGAGTGCACCACGATGGGTCACTATCAAGAGTTATCATGTAATGATTACTTGTTAAGAGTGTGCCACAACGGGCCACTATCATGTCATGTTACTTGATACTTATTAAGGGTGCATCACAATGGGCCACCATCGTGTTCTATCCTTACATTATCATGAATGAGAAAACTTGCATAAAATAGCTAATAACATATTCTTGAAGCCAAAGAAAAGATCTACAACTTTCATGTTAGAAGTTAAGAGAAATTCTGGCCACAATTCAGCAAAATAGGACATAAAACAGCCAAAAATAGCCAAAATAGGCACTATACAGCACTATTCATCCATACGCACTATGTAAGCCTGCGGTACTATGCAAGCCATGTGGCACTATGCATTCCTGCGGCACTATACAATCCATGTGGCACTATTCATTCCTACGGTACTATGCAAGCCATGAGGCACTATTCATTCCTGTGGCACTATTCATTCCTACGGTACTATGCAAGCCATACGGCACTATGCATCCATGCGGTACTATTCATTCCTGTGGTACTATGCAAGCCTGCGATACTATGCAAGTCATGTAGTACTATTCATTCATGTGGCACTATTCATTCCTATGGTACTATTCATTCATATGGTACTATGCATCCATACGATACCATACGTCCATGTAGTACTATTCATTCATGCGGCACTATTCATTCCTGTGTTACTATTCATTCCTGCAGTACTATTCATCCATGCGGCACTATATATCCAAGCAGCACTATTCATTCCTACGATACTATTCATTCCTGCGGTACTATGCTTCCATACAGTACTATTTATTCTGACGGCACTATTCATCGTCCTACCAGATTCAGGACAGATGAACTAGAAAATGTCTAAATCTTATTTTGGCCATAACTTCCTCAAAACAAGTCAAAATCTAAATTTTCAAAGGTACATTTTAGGTAAAATCGAATTCTCTACAAAATAGAACAATCAAAACTTGAAAATAATAAAGTTTGGTAGATCAAAACCCAAGAAAACAAAAAAGGCTACAAACTTAGATCTACAAAAATCTATCCATCAAACCCAAAAATATCAAATTCTAAAGAGGGTTAAAATCAAGTAAGGAAGAAAATGGAACAATAAAACTTGAGATCCATCATGAAGCAAGTTGTACTTGTCTAGGACTTAATAGGTGGGAGGAGTAAATGAAGAAAATAAAGAAGTAAATGAAGAAGTGAATGAGGAGAGAGAGAGAAGGAGTTGACTTATATATCAACCCTCTCCATCTCAAACCAAGCCAAGCCAAGCCAAGCCAAACCAAGTCAAATTGAACCAAACCAATCAAATAAACCAAGTCAAGATTAAACCAAGACTAGTCTAAGCAAAACAAGTCTAACTACGGTCCACCTATTATTTGCCATGAAATATAAAAGAGCAGAACAATTATCGGAGGACTGGACTTTTACTTCACGTTACAAACTCGTTTGTACAAAAAAAGCCTAGGAACGAAAACCTAGGTACAGCAATCTAAGTACAATTGTTTATTTTAGATTCTGAGGGGTGACGATAGAGGTTCGGGAAAGCGACGACAGCTCTGTCTTCCTCCTTGGACAATCGGTATACAGCCTTGGCTCCAGAAGATTGCTTGGCGGTGGAAGAAATGCTCTCTTTGCACTCTCTGCTTCTCCTCTCTAAGTATTCTGGTGCTCTCTGGTCTCGAAAATGTCTCTCTCCGTATGTATATGTACCTCTCTGTGTGTGCGTATGTCTCTCTTGCAAGGGAATGGCACCCTGCTATTTATAGGAATAGAGGGACCTCATTAGGGTTTACAATGATTATCCCTCAAATTGGCGGCGACCTGTCAATCGATCAATCTGGGCCATTAATCTTGAGCGTGATAAATCTAGGCCATTCAGTGTAGATTGCACCAAATCCTATCAGTAATTAATGCTGATTGGAATAAATCTCCGTGGTGATGATTTGATGATGTCTGCGAATCTAAATGAATAAATTTAATTCATTCTCCTGCCACGTGTCCCAGATTATTGGGATTTGACCCAATCTTTGATTGCAGTAAATCTGGGAAATTGATTGGCTTTATGACACGTGTCTTGAAAGCCGCTGAGGAGGATTGAGCGGCATAAGGATTGAGCCGCATAAGGATAGAGCCGCATAAGACTGGCCACGTGTCGGGTCTGCTTGGAGAGTGGCCCCCCGAACCTTCGAACTATATTGATAATTTGAGTCGCATAATGGGTAATGAGCCGCATAGAGATGATCATTGCGAGCCGCATGGGGGGCCTCTGCTTGAGCCGCGTGAGACTATTTCTGCCTGAGCCGCATAACGCAGCTTCCTCCTGAACCGCATGGAGAGTCTTCGCTCGAGCCGCATATGACCGTCCACGTGTCAGGGCCACGTGGCATTTTCTGGATCTCGGGAGATTGTGTCAGAGATCTCCTTCACTTCCCTAGGGGTCTGTCATTATGACAGAGTCATAATTACCTCTTTTGTGTCAGGGCTGCCACTTTTTCAGAGTTGTCAGCTGTCAAAGTAATTAATGCAGGAGGGGAGAACTGTTTTACAAGCCACGTGTCTCCTGTTCTGAGCCACATAGGACGTCTTGAGCCGTATAGTCCCTCGTGCCGCATGAATCTGTGAGCCGCATGGGCTTCCTGAGCCGCATGGAGTTTCCTGGCCGCATGGATCTTTCTTTAATATTTTCCATGCTTCTACAATACCCCCTTCAAAGTTTTCAATTTGCAAAATTGAAATACTTTGAATAAGAAGCATGGTTATATTCTTCTGGTCGCATATGAAGTCCTGGCCGCATGGATGTTTAAGCTGCATAGATAGTTCAGCCGCATGGATGGCTTAGGCGCATAGCTCCTTGCCACGTGTGCATGTCTTTAATTGCCCCAAATTTGCTTTTAGCGCCGTCTTTAGGGGGAATCCCAAGGGTTGGTTCACTAAATCTTGGGATTTTATGCCCTGGGTGAATCTCTATTTATGGGAGAGGGGACAAAATCCGAGGAGTCGGTTTTGTCTTTATACGAGGCGGTTTATTACTCCACGTGTCTTCCCCCTCTCGTCCTCCTATAAATAAGAGGAGCTTGAGAGAGAGAGGAGTTGTTTACTTCCTCTTTTACTTCGAATCTCTTCATCTTCTTCTTGATTGATAATGGCGCCCAAGAAGACCGTTACAGTGAAGAAGGCAGCGTCTTCGTCGACCGTGACGGCGAAGGGCAAAACTGCTTCTACTTCGACTGCGGCTGCTCCTCCACCTATCGTCATCCCTACGGCTCATCCTGACGTTCATCCCCGTATTGCCGGTAAGGACATTGCACGGGTTAAAGAACCCTAACTGCTATGGCTACGTCGCATGCTTTATACACGAGCCTTTGTGTACCGTATGTTCGGCCTATGGCCGAGCTGCGAGCCACATAAGAATAACTGTTGTGACCATATACGCACTGTGCCAACGCAGTCGTATGAGCTATACTGAGTCGTATGGATTCGCATAAATTTTGTCTGTCACGCGGTCAGTGCGAATTTTGTCCGAACCCTGAGGGCCTTATGAGAGCACTACCGCATGACTTTTTACTGAATAGGGCCGTATAAGTATTCCTCTGTGATTAAGCCGCATAAGGCTTCATTAAATTGGAGCCGCATGAGGCTCTGTTGAGTCGGAGCTGCATGGGTGTTTTCTTTAAGCCGCATGAGGCTCGGAAGTACCCGATCATTTCTTTTTATCTCTCTTTTTAACTTAACTTTCTCTGTCTTTTTTTCAGTGAATCTGCCGGTAAATACTGCTGGAGAACTCCTGGTGGATAGTACCTAAGCTGCTCTGGGTTATAGGTACGACCATATTGTTCAGCATATGGCGGATCAGTTTCCAAGTGACGAACCCTCGGCTAGACTAAATGCCATCAAGAATCAGTCTTTCCATTTCCTTAACGCAATGATGAACTCTAAGAAATTCGAAGGGGAATATTTGAAGCCCGCGATTTTTTTGGAGATGCCTTGACTGTGGAGAACAGTCATGTTCTGGAGGTGTCGGAGAATTAGAGTTTTGTCTCTCATGGGATGGCGATCCGTATCCCCCAAATAGAACGACACTTCCCATTATCTTGGTTCAATATGCTCCCATTGGACCGGATGATGGAAGAAACTTTAACCCCTACCCGAGGTGGGATGTTTGTGGGAAACATCCATTATAACAACAATCTGAAGTCAGTGACTGCCGGCAAGGTACACACCAGCTGTTCTGTAAAGGGATTGGTCCCAGGTACTTTCGTAAATGTGTCGGGCCCCAATTTTACCTTTTCTACCGTCGATACTTTTATAAATCAACTTGCTCGGAAGGGCTCCTACCCCATTGGCCGGTTGATGCTCCCTTGTTGGATACATCCTATTCCCTCATGGACCAACCTGTCTATGTGGATCTTGCAGAAGTACGAGGCCTTTTTGTCTGAGATTGGCCTTTACCATGCTATTCGAGGCACCAGCCATGGCTTGTCCATAAACAAGAAGCTGTTCATGTCTCTGCTGGAGATGTATAAATGCCGTACGGGAACCTTCTATACACCCGTAGGGGAAATGGGGCTTGCACTCCATGAAATGCACGCAGTCTCCAAGCTCCTTTGGGGGGACGAAGCTTTCGAGGCATATACTCCCACGAATGAGGAGTTCGAAGATTTGAAAAGGCGGTATCCCGGCTTCATGGCTCTTTACCAAGAGATACTGTGCCACTATAGCACATGTCATCAGATAGCCCGAAAGGATAGCCGCTCGGAAGGGAATGCCCTCCATACCAAGGACTGGGTGCACTATCTCTTCCCAACGGATGCCTTCGGTCGAGTTACCTCCCATCGCCCTCGATCTCGGGAGGCAGTTAAAGATTTGGTGTCGTCGGCTAAGATGGTGGCCACCACCAGTGATAGATTCGGGAGTAAGACCGACTCTTTTGGTTATTTTTACCAGGATACCCAAGAGCTGCCTGAGAAGGCGCTCTTGGCGGGGTTTTTGATGATATGGCTGCGAAATTGTGTAGTCTCTGGAGGGGCTGGTTCTATCGAGAGAATCAGTCGTAACTTCATCCTTCCGGCTGTGAATTTAGTTTTGAGAATCAGGCTAGCTCTCCTCCCAGCCATGGTGTGCAGCATACATCGTGGCCTTCGCACCTTCACTTCTAAGGTCATCGCTCGCGACGTGACCAGGGATTTTGAACGGACCGAGTTGCCCTATCACTATTTTATGGGGTGACTGTTGATGCATTATCCGTCTTTGATGAGACCGGGCTCTGAGGATGGTGTAACTGATGATGACGCATTTATCTTCCGTTACCGTGATGGGCCTTGGGAGCATGAGACCATGCAGGCTTGCCGGATGGCATTGGCGAGGGCAGATATGTACCATATATTTGTATCCGTCCTTCGCTTTACTGCTAAGGACATAGAGACTGTACATCTTGACGGTATTGTGCCCCCTCAACTTCTGGACGGCCAGATGCTCTGTGGCTGCGTAACATCCGCCCCGTACACCTGGTGTACCGTAACTGCAATACTATTTTTCTGGAGCCTTATCTGCCTAGCAGGTTTGCCCGGCAGTTTGGATACAGCCAACTTTGTCTAGACAATCCCAGCTCCTGTCTGGGTTTTGAAGGTAGCCTTCTTGATGGTATCAGGGCTTGGCAATACTACGATACATTCCATACCCGTACCCTTTTCTCGGTCCCTGCCATTAAGGTGTCAGTGGAGATCTTGTACATGGCGGATTTGTATCATGTCATGGCGAACAAACCTCCGGTCGGTTTTAACCCAGGTGCCAGTTTTATTGTTGGTACCGGCCTGGAGGAAGGATCTCAAGGGGCCAAGAAGAGAAAGACTAGAGTCGAAGTGCCAGATTTGGATTCTGCTGATGAGGATGATGAAGGCAACGAGCATGGTGTAGATGACTCTATCCTTCTGGTGGAAGACGTAGAGGTGGATCAGTCGCCTATTTCGTCAGATGAGATGTTGGGGGATCAACCACCCGTTGTGCCTGGCCCTACTCTAAAGCGTGGCAGGCAAGTTTCTCCTGTTGGCGGTATTTCTCGTTCTCGAAAATTGGTTACGACCAGATACCGTCAGCTAACCATAAGAGAAAGTGGAGAAGAAATTAACCCTGCGTCAGAGGTAACCAAGCCACTCCTGATTCTTCCTTCCTTCTTTCCTTCTAGCTTCGATTTTAATCATCTTCTTTCCTCTTTGTAGGTATCAAGAAAAAAAGAAGAGTCTCAAGATGCTGAGGTGGTGACCAGGGATGACGGGGGTTTAAATGAACCTGTCCCTGAAATCGCTGAATTTTGTCAAGATGACGTTGATCGTGTCGTACTCCCCTCCGGGGTGGCTGGGATAGAGGAACCCGCTGGATATAACTTGGAGGTTGCGGGTAAGGAGGTCATGTCGGCTACGCATGAGCTGCAGCCTCCATGTTCCTCTCCTGGTAAGATAAGCCGAATCCAATCCCGTGAGGAGGCCTATCTGCTCTATCATCATATCCTTCAGGTCACGTCGACTGATCATTGTTCTGGGCATACAGGTCCGGCCTCTCCAGTATTGAGGATGGACACTATTGAGATGAACTTTATCGAAGGGGCACCAATGGAGAGGAGTGTACTTCCTCCTCCTCCGGCTCATCTTGAGGGGCCTCCCGTGGGCTCGAGTTCGGAAAGTCTGGTGGTGGGACGGCCAGGGCAGGGGATGATGGTCCTTTTATCCTCTTCTGCTGGGGTTGCTCCGAGAGCCGACCTCTCTGCCCTACCGAGTATCCAGGCTCTTCGGGTGGCGGAGGAAGAGTTATCCGTTATCCGTGCGTCGTTCTGTTCGGATTCCATCCCCCTGATGGCAAATTCTAACATTACTCCTCCGATGTTGCCGTCCACGCTTCCTCTGACACCGTCCTCTACAGAGGTCTTGGATGACGCGTTACAGGACGTAGTTGACAGTTTTCACCGTCACTTGAGGAGGGGAATAATGGCTGTTGTGGAAGGAGGGACCTCTTTTGTCTTGTCCCGACAATGTGCCCAGGGTTAAATTGATATTCTAACGACTCTTCTCGGTGGTACGGGACTGGCTGCGCTCTTGGAGGCAAAGTTATTAGAGACTGAATAGTTGGTGGCCCAGCTGCAGGTGCTGCGGCAGGCTGATTTGTCTGCTGTTATAGATCGGGAGCGTGGCTCTCTCACTGCTACTATAGAGAAGACAAAGGCTGCTCGAGATAAAACTAGGCCGACCGTACTGAAGGACCTTCGTGATCTGTTTAATCGATATGATCAATTGAGTCGTGAGGGCGAAGATGTCATCGCTCAAGAAGCGGCTGCCTCTCGTGGGATCACCGAGACGCGAGAGCAGATCCTTGAGCTTCAAAGGAAGCTAACTTTCTTGGAGTCTGAACTTGAGACTGCCCGTATTGATAAGGAGCTGATTATTCAGGAGGCTGACAGAGTCAATCGAGCTTCGACTGACTTGGAAGTTGCCCTGAAGAAGTTGGAGGATGACTGGCAGGAGCTCATGGGCTTGGATAATGAAGAGCGGTTATCCCGGGAGGCTGAGCGTCGAGTTAAACAGCGACTCGAACAGGAGGCCACCTTAGAGAGGAAATTGTCTTTTGGAGTTATGTAATGCTGAGTTATAGTCGACCTTTTCCTCTTTTGTTTTGTTCCTGTTTTCTTTTTGAGAGGGACGTGGTCCCGAAACATGTAATGCTTTTTCTTCCTTCAAATAAAGAGTACTTTTCATTCTACCCTTTATTCGTATTGCTTGTTGTACCTGTGATATTGTGGTGATGTTTTTCCCGCCTAGGTGACTTATTTGTGGACCTGTTACCCATGGCATACTTTGGTTTTAGGTACGGATAACAAGTTTGGTTCGGATATCTGAAATAGCCATGACAAAGTGGTCTTGGGTGCTCTTGGTATCGGGAAAAAGAATGCCGTAGAGCAGCTGGGCTCTCGGGGCATGATGAGATAGTGGGCTTATGCTAAGCAACTTAGCAGAGGATATTTGTGGGCCTATTATCCTTGGTGTACCCTGGCTTAGGATACGGATAGTAGGGTGAAATAGAACCGACATATTTGCTCAGAGGTTATGAGGACATGGCAAGCATGAGGGTTTTATCGTGGAATCTTCCTGCTCAAAGGTAATGAGGACATAGCAGGGGTGAATTCACGAAGGATATTTATGGTCAAAAGAGGACATTTGTGGTCAACAGAGGACATTTGTGGTCAACAGAGGACATTTGTGGACCTATTATCCTTGTCGTACTCCGGTTGTGGGTACAGATAATAGGTTGAAAGGGAATCGACATACTTACTCAGAGGTAATGAGGACATGGCAAGTATGAAGGTTTCTTCTACAGAGCCTTCCCACTCAGAGATAATGAGGATATGGTAGGAGTGGGCTCAATGAAGAGGGGGTACATAAAACGACTCAGAGGTAATGAGGACATGGAAGTTCTATATTGGGGGGTGATTTGTTTTTGGCGGAAGTGAAACGACTAAGAGGTAATGAGGATATGGCCATTTTGGAAATTTGTGGATCGCTTACCCTTTTTGTGCACTGGAAGTGCGGGTATTGGATCATGAGGGAGGATCTCTTCCAGGAAGAAAGTTCAGAGGTATGATCATACATGACTTTCTATCTGAAAGAGTGACCGGGATGTGAGTTCAGAGGCACCATCGGGTACATGACTCGATATTGTGAAAGTGTGAGTTCAGTGGAACCAGCGGGCACATGACTCGATAATCTGGGATGTTGTGGATGTGAGTTCAGCGGCACGAGAGGGTACATGACTCGGGAATCTGGAGAATGGTGAGTGTGAGTTCAGCAGTACCAGCGGGTACGTGACTCAATAATCTGGAAAATTGTAAGGATGAGTTCAGTGGTACCAGCGGGCACGTGACTCAATGATCTGGAAAATTGTGAGGGCGAGTTCAGTGGTACCAGCGGGTACGTGACTCGAAAATCTGGAAAATTCTCGTCTAGACATAGTATTTCTTCAGGAACTTGCCGTGGACGGGCAACATGAGCAAGTCTCAGTTTTGCTTGGCATGGCGGTAAGCACCGTTGGAGAATACGGCCTCGATGATAAATGAACCTTCCCATTTTGGCTGGAACTTGCTGGCGGTCTTGTGAGTCATGACCATCGACCTCCGGACTGCCAGAACAAGATTGCCCACTTGGAATGTCCTGATTTTGACCTTCTTGTTGAAGGCTCCAGAGATGCGTGCTTGGTATAGCTCGATCCTTTGCAGAGCCAGGAGGCGCTTTTCATCTAAGGCCTCCAACTCTTGTAGTCGGCGTCGGTAGTTATCATCCGTCGTTAATTGATAAGTGAGGGCGACACCGCGTGAGGGTATTTGAGTCTCTAATGGGAGAACTGCCTCACTCCCGTATACCAGGGAGAATGGTGTGTTCTCGGTAGCTGTTTGGACTGTAGTACGGTATGCCCATAAACATTCATCGAGCTTCTCATTCCAGTCGCGTTTGTTGGAAAAGACAAACTTCTTGAGGAGTTTGATGATTGTTTTATTGAATGCCTCTGCCAACCCGTTTGCTGCTGGGTTGTATGGTGTCGAAGCAATATTCTGGATGCGATGTTTATCGTAGAACCGATAAAAAGCGTGGCTTGCAAACTGCAGACCATTATCGTGGATGATCCTCCGGGGCAGTCCAAAGCGATAGATGAGTGATACTTGAGGAAGCTGATTATGTTTGAAGTCTTTACTTCGCTGAGTGGAACAGCTTCTGCCCATTTGGAGAAGTAATCCGTGATCGCAAGTATGAAGCGATGTCCACGGAAGGAAGGTAGAGTAATTGGACCAATGATATCCATCCCCCATGCTTCGAAGGGCCAGGATGCCACTGTCGGATGTAGAAATTCGGATGGCTGGTGAATGAAGTCCGCATGGACTTGACAGGCTTTGCACCTTATTGCATATTCTATCACATCCGCTACCATCGTGGGCCAGTAGTAGCCCATCCGACGGAGATGATCTTGTAATTTAGGGCCGGGCTGATGGGCCCCGTAGACACCATCGTGAGCTTCTCGCTCGACTTTTTTGGCCTCTGCGTTTGACAGACACCGAAGCAATAATCCATCGTAGGATCGGCGATACAGCATTTTCGTCTCTGTATCATAAAAGAATCTGAGGGAACGCCGTCTAATGGAGGTGGCCTCCTTTGGGTTCTCGGGCAGGATGTCTTAGAGGACGAAGTCGATGAATGGTTGTCTCCAGTCTGAGGCATCATCAATCGCCTGAGAGGAATAACTTGCCACGAATTAAACTTTATTCTTGGGGCAGACCAGCTCGTGGCCTATCATATCTACCGATTGATGGGTATGATTCGGCACTGCTAGAGAAGCTGCCAGGCCTGCTAAGGCATCGGCTTCGATATTTCGGAGTCTGGAGACGTGCTCGATGAAGAACCCCTCGAACGACGAGATGATGTTGATCGCTATTTGGTGATAGGGGATCATGTCTTCGTGGCGAACTTCGTATGAGCCCCGGATCTGATTGACAATTAACTGGAAATCACCGTATGCTTCAAGATATTCTTCCCCCAGCTCTCTTGCAAGTTGGAGGCCAATGACCAGAGCGTTGTACTCGGCCATATTGTTTGAGCAGGGTTCCGTGAGGGAGTAAGCGCGGTTGATTACCAATCCGGAAGGGGACACTAGCACCACCCCGACTCCGACAACGATGTTGCCCTTGGGTCCCCTTCTTGAAGCATCGTCGAAGAACATTCGCCATATATCGTCGTGAGAGGTTGCATGCGAGTCGATGACCTCATCTGGGATCTCTTCATATATTCTGGATGACTTCGAACCCGGGTGGGCTGCCAAAAAGTCTGCCCGGGCTTGACCTTTGACCGCCTTTTGTGGGACGAAGATCATATGGTAGGGTGTTAGCAATATTGCCCATGTAGCGAGGCGAGAGCTGAGTGCCCCTGGTTTAGTCATGAGGACCCTGAGAGGGTTGACTCGTGAGATCACATGTATCGTTTGTCCGGTAACATAGTGCCGCGTCTTCTGAATGGCGAACACTAGGGCAAGGCATTCCTTCTCCACAGTGGTGTATCGGTGCTCTGGCCTAATCATCATTCGGCTGAGGTAATATATGGCTTGTTCATGGCCTGCATCGTTGTTTTATGCCAGCAGAGCCCCGAGAGAGTGTTCCATTGCTCGTACATAGAGCAGGAATGGTTTTCCAGCAACCGGGGCCACCAGGACTGGAGGGTTCGACAAATATTCTTTGATGCTGTCGAAGGCCCGCTGACATTCTTCGTCCCCTACAAATGAGACGCCTTTTTTCATGAGGTGGGTGAATGGTCGACATCGCCCGGAGAGGTTAGAAATGAACCTCCTGATGTAAGCTAGCCTCCCTTGAAGGCCTCTGAGTTCGCGGAGATTTCTCGGGGGACCCATCTCCATAATTGCCTTTGTCTTCTCAGGGTCTACATGGATACCCTGGGCGGTGATGATGAAGCCCAAGAACTTCCCGCTGGATACGCCTAGAAAGAACTTTGTAGGGTTCATTTTTAAATTGTGCGCTCGCATCAGGTCGAATACCGTCCTCAGATCATGCAGATGGTCTCCCTTATAGTGACTTTTGACGGCGATGTCATCAACATAGCACTCCACCGTCTTGCGTAAGTGGTCTCTGAAGATGATGCTCATGGCCCTTTGATATGTGGTGCCGGCATTCTTTAAACCGAAAGGCATGACTGTGTAATAGTATGTGCCGATCGATGTTCGGAATGATGTATGCTTTTCATCGTCAGGAGACATCTTGATTTGGTTGTACCCCGAGAAACCATCCATAAATGACATACGTTCGAAGCCGCAGGTGTTGTCAATCATGATGTCTGTGATAGGGAGGGGGAATTCATCTTTGGGGCATGCCTCGTTCAGATTGCGGAAGTCGATGCAGATTCGAATCTTTCCATTCTTCTTGAGGACTGGTACTATGTTGGTGACCCAGTCAGGATGTTGCTCCTCACGAATGAAGCCGCTGGCTATCAGTTTGGTGACTTCGGCCTCGATCGCATCCATAATGCCCGGGCGGAAGCGTCGCTGTTGTTGTTTGACTGGCTTTGCATCTGGCCGAATATTGAGCTTATGAAGAGCAATATCAGGATTTAACCTCGACATGTCTTCATAGCTCCAGGCGAACACATCAATATATTCTTTGACAAGTTCTAACAGTGATTCTCGCTCTTCGTCTGTTAAGCTTTTACTGACGAAGATTGGTTTTGGAGAAGACTCGCTGCCGAGATCTACTTGTATGACCTCATCTTCGGTAGAAGGTTCTCTCTGTTCGAACTGCTTTTCCCATTGTGCATCCAGCTGCTGGACCCACGGCTCTAGCTCGAGAATTTTAGGAATGTCTTCATCTTCTTCATAAGCGTCGGCGAATGCCATGTTGACTGACAGGACTTGTCTGAATACATCTCCGATGCTGGTATCTGAGTCAGAAGTTGGTGACCTGGTCGAATGTGAATGCCAGTCACATTCTTCATCTGAACTCTCAGGGGTCGTCGTGGGTGTTACATACCCTAGTCCACATCGAGTCTTGCCATAGAAGTCCCGTGGTTTGCCTGCCGGGACCGGTGGCTTCAAAGGTAATCGTCGCCCCGTGCCGTAGTTCAAGCCTGGCGTAGTCTCCAGATCATACCCCTTTTTTTGCATGAGATATTTAGATTGGGGGCTATAAAGATATAGAGGCAGTCTCCCGGCATCTGATCCAAGGTCGACTTCTTCTATGGAGAAGGGATGCGGGTCGTCTTTTCGGCCGAAGATGATTGGATGGTCCCCTCCCTCGATTATACGGTAAGCGTCTTCCGCTGGAGTAAGCTAGATTGCGGTGTGCACATTTGTCACCTGTGTATGGAGGTGAGTGCCTATACCGTGTTCCATAGCATACATTATACAGAGCTTATTAAGCTCGAGGTAGTTCAAAGATAGCCCTTTATTGATGAAGTAAGGTCTCTTTTCTAGGGGGATTACATCATCTACGGAGGAAACATCAGTGTGGGCAGCCACATACTTGGCTAGCTCCGGTTCCTCTTCGGCTATCCCCTGTGTAAATGAAGACTGAGAGGACGACCTGGGCAGCTTGATCGTCAGTGGTTCAGCTGGTGGAGCAGAGCGCGGAGTTGTTGGCAAACTAGCGACCCCCAGCTTGGCGCTTGATGCTGGGCGGGGAGTGGTTAGTTCGCTAGAAGTTCCAGGCCTAGCATCTGGGTGACGACCCTTCTTGGGAAGGCGTATTGTCATTGGCTTGTCGGAGGGATTCAGCTTCTCCATTTGAGACTGGTCGACTCTCGGCAGCCTGATTGTCAGTGGCTCCGTTGTGGGTCTTGGCACTTGGCCAGACCTTGGCAGTCGGATTATCATCTGCTCTTCTTGTGCCGAGAGGCTGATTGCGTTCTTACGCAGAGTGGCGGTAAGGGGTACAGACCTGCCAGGTTCGCGAGCTTGGAGATGGATCGTCAGAGGTTCTTCTGATCCTGTGGCTGTCTCGGTACGAGCTTGTTCATCTTTTTCATCAAGGTGCCTCTTCGACTTTTCGTATAGGAAGGAGTCTGAGTAGTAGGATTCGACCCCTTTGAAGGGATCGATATCAGAAAATTTCATCCTTACGAAGCCGTGTTTGTCGACATATTTGAAGCACTGGTGTAGCGTGAAAGGCACGATCATATAATCGTGTATCCACGGACGCCCCAAAAGGATGTTGTAAGAAGTGTCTGCATCTATGACGTAGCAGGTGACTTCGGATTAGAGGTCTCTAATTTGATACTTCAGACGAATCTTCCCAATTGGGTAGCTCCTGCCCGAATTGAAACCGCTGATGACGGTGTTTGTAGGCGTCAGGCGATACATCGGGATGCGGAGATGATGTAGCAGACCCTTCGGAATAATGCTTATGGAAGAGCCAGGATCAATGTGCATCCGATCCACCTTTACGTCGCCGATGTATCCAGTATCGTATAGCGGACGATCGTGCAGGTTGGTTTTGATAAGCATGTCCTGTGGAGTGAAGACAATATTGGGCATTGCTCCCGTGCAGGCGCTGTCTTGGAGATCTGCAGGCGGGTTCTCTCCCGTGAGGTTGACCTGAGCCAGGTACGCATCGGCGTTTTGGAGTGCATCGCCCAAAGCCGCACGAACATCCTTGGAGAGTCTCAGAAGTTCGTATAATGACAACTTGGCCGGTGTGTTGGCCAACTGGGCTAAGATGTCGAAGTTGTAGGGCTTCTCCAGCCCTTGTGCTGCCTCTTTTCGGAGGGATTTGTCAAAGCGAGTCTTCTTCGGCCTAGGCTTGTCGGTCATCGGAGGCTGAGCCGGTCCCGGAGCATCAGTTGTAGTAGGTTGATGATCTTCAGATGGATTGTCAACCACAGGCTGGGATTGTGCCCCAGACCGAGTGACTACGGCTGTAGCTTCTTCGATATCTGTCGAGATTGTACGGCAGGACCTAATTTTTCCACTCTTTTTCTTGCCAATGGAAGATGGTGTGGGCTGAGTCACTTCAGATACCAAGTCTGGATGGACCCACATGACCTCCCCTCGTGATGTGGTGAGGGGCACTAGACCAACAGTCTGATCTCGGGGCGGTGGAAGATTAGCAATCTCCATTGTTGCCAGAGGGATGGAGACCACCCCGTCTTGAGTTTTCATCGGAGGGAAGCTGTCGAATTGTACTGACACCATATTGGCTGCCACCGTTATCTCTTCGAAATAGATGGCCAGTGCGTTCGAATCGATGAGATTTTGGATGTACCGTTTTAGTTGGTAGCAGTCGTATGTGGCATGGTGGACGTAGCGATGATAATGGCAGTACTTTGGGTTCTCCATCTCTACCGGCCGCGGTTCCCGTCTTGGTGGAGGAAGCTGAATTCTGTCTCCTTGTATGAGCATATCCAAGATGGGCTTGACGTGACCATCTTCGAAGGAGTAGGTGACTTGCGACCACTGTTTGTCGGCCGGCTTTGGCTCAAGTTTCTGTGCCGTGTCGGCCACCATAGCCTGCTTGCCCCTACCATCCCGATTGTTGGAGGGGCTACCCCCATTGTCTTTATTGGTGTTAGGACGCTTGCCCTTGTTCTCTCCGTCCGAGATGTGCAATCCCAATTGGCGAGCCTTCTTCAATCGTTCTTCGGCGCTTGTGGCACTGATGATGAACGTCTTTCAATCCTTGAATTGACTTTCGCCCATCCAGAGACTGATGGTTGGGAGCAATCTCTTTTGGCAAATTTCAATCAAGGAGGAATCCGGATTTCCAGACGGCAGCTTCATTACGGTTTGGCGGAACCGTTCGATATAGTTTCTTGTTAGCTCTTTCTCCCCTTGGGCGACGTACATGAGGGTGGACATGGTGACGTCCTGCCCTACTTCGTAGAATCTCTCCAAGAACATACGCTTGAAGCCGGCGAAGGAGTGGATGCAGTTGTCCGGCAGGTTGCGATACCAGTCGAAGGTGACTCCTTCTAATGCCCCGATGAATAATCGTGTGAGAATGGCATCGTCATGGGGCAGATGGTCGGTGGTGACCTCGAAGTAAGTGATGTACCGACTTGCGGAGGTCTTGCCATCATAAGGATTGATATTGAACGGCTTATATCTTGGTGGAAATGGAACATCCCTCCAGGCAGCAGGGTATGGTTGCCGTATTCTGAGGTCTTGAGAGTTTTCTCGGGCGTGGAACATGGCTCGGAGCTCTTGGACCTCTCTTTTCGCTTCGCGGGCCTCATCCACAGCGGTGGGGGCCATTACTTCGGGAGGACTGTTACCCGGGTTCGGTGCCGCTGAATTCGAGTCCGTATTGACCGCGGAACCCATATTTGTTTGGCCAGGCGTCCCTCCTTGGAGAGTTGGAAGGGCCGCTTTGATCTCGTCTACAGACTTGACCAAGGCATGCAGTATGGCCTCTAGAGTGTTGATGCGTTGGCGATCACTAGAACCACCTTGGTTGCTGTCTGTCATGAATATCGTCTTCACATGAAGAGAGATAGACGGAGCGGTGGAGGAAGCGCCATACGAATCGTACCCCTGTAGTGAGAAGTCATCGGGGTATATCGGTATGTTCTCTTCTGATTCGAACTCGGAAGGAACAGTACCCCCAGTCTCCGAGTTCGCCTCGTCTTGGGAGTTGTCGACGTCCTCGGGGACGTCGGGGTTTGATGTATCTGATGGGAGAGTTGTCTCCCCCGGCTCGTCTTCTTGGAACATTTGATTGCTGTAGATGCTCAGAGGGGTGCTACCCCCAGTCCCAGCAACCCCCTGCGTTGTGGGCGACGAATCTCCCACTGTAGCAGATTTCGTCTTGGAATGGGTACCTTGGAAAACTCCGGTGGCAGGCACCAGCTTAAACGACAGTCTTTTATTCATAGTAGTTGATATCTTTGGGCTAGGGGCGCTGGTCTTCTTCCTTTTCCCATCGGCAACTTTCCGAGCAGAGTTGCAGGAGACGACGGGAAGTTCCTCGTCTTCTGAAGATGGCTGTTGTAGTCTTTAAAATACAGACTGCCGGTCTTCTCGTACCGTCGCGCTGTTGCAGCAGCAGTTGACGATGATTTGGGTGCAGTGATGTCCGTGGGAGGACTCTTTGCACCCCGATGCATCTTCTCTTTCCTTGCATTTGTGGAGGATGGCCTCACGCAAGTCAGATGGGCCTGGACCGACCATGTTTGCTTCCGGGATTTTGGGAGACTTTTGCGAACCTCTCTGTCCGTCTGCCGCCGGAGGCTGGATTCGAGTGGTTCTGTACAACTTACCATCCGAGGCTCGCGTAATAGTATGCGGAACGCTCGGATGGTCAGAGGTCAAATCAGCGGACCGAACTCGCTAGGCTCGTGCTGCTTTAGACTTCTTCGCTCTAGTGCGTAAGGGCACATAGTAGGAAGAGTCTAAGTGATACTGGAGAGAGTCAAACATATCTTCTTGGGAGCACAAGAGATCAGGACCATAAGACAGGCGGTCGAAGACAGAGCCACATGGGGTAGGTGTCATGCTGCCGTCCTCAACAATCTTTATGCGGCTGGCAGACATAGCCGCATAGGCTTTCTTCATGCGGCTGGGAGTCTCAGCCGCATGAGTATTCTTTATGCGGCTGGATGATCCGGCCGCATAGACTTTCTTCATGAGGCTGGTACATCCACCCGTATGAGCCTCCTGCATGTGGTTGGCAGATTTGGTCGCAGGAGTGCTCGGCTTCTTCTTGTGGCGCATAGAGTCGCTCTTTGTCCCTGCAAGTCCCGCATCGTAATGTTTTCCTCTGCCGGACTTGGGGACAGCAGAGTTCTCTACGGCTCGAAGTGGAGCCGTATGAGAGTCGCCTTCGCCGTCTTGGGTAGCAGAGAGTACCCCGTCTAAAGCTTATGGGGGAGCAAATGATTTTGGCCTCCACTCGCAATGAGCTTTCTTTGTGCGGGTTCGCTTCTGGATCGGGCCGGCACTTCCTTCAGAAAGTATCTCTTCAAACGCCTGTTGGTCAAAACGGACGACCATCTTCTGTTGCGTGGAGCCAAGCTTGGCTGCATCCGTCTGCGTCACCAACTCCTCAGCCGTGGAGAAGTTTGTCCCCAGCTGAGTCGCCATCGTGTTTGCCATGAAATATAAAAGAGCAGAACAATTATCGGAGGACTGGACTTTTACTTCACGTTACAAACTCGCTTGTACAAAGAAAGCCTAGGAACGAAAACCTAGGTACAGCAATCTAAGTACAATTGTTTATTTTAGATTCTGGGGGGTGACGATAGAGGCTCGGGAAAGCGACCGCAGCTCTGCCTTACTCCTTGGACGATCGGTATACAGCCTTGGCTCCAGAAGATTGCTTGGCGGTGGAAGAAATGCTCTCTTTGATCTCTCTCTGCTTCTTCTCTCTAAGTATTCTGGTGCTCTATGATCTCGAAAAAGTCTCTCTCCGTATGTATATGTGCCTCTCTGTGTGTGCGTATGTCTCTCTTGCAAGGGAATGGCACCCTGCTATTTATAGGAATTGAGGGACCTCATTAGGGTTTACAATGATTACCCCTCAAAGTGGCGGCGGCCTGTCAATCGATCAATCTGGGCCATTAATCTTGAGCGTGATAAATCTGGGCCATTTAGTGTAGATTGCACCAAATCCTATCAGTATTTAATGCTGATTGGAATAAATCCCCGTGGTGATGATTTGATGATGTCTGCGAATCTGAATGAATAAATTTAATTCATTCTCCTGCCACGTGTCGCTGATTATTGGGATTTGACCCAATCTTTGATTGCATTAAATCTGGAAAATTGATTGGCTTTATGACACATGTCCTGAAAGCCGCTGAGGAGGATTGAGCCGCATAAGGATGGAGCCGTATAAGACTGGCCACGTATCGGGTCTGCTTGGGGAGTGGCCCCCCGAACCTTCGAACTATATTGATAATTTGAGTCGCACAATGGGTAATGAGCCGCATGGAGATGATCCTTGCGAGCCACATGAGGGGCCTCTGCTTGAGCCGCATGAGATTGTTTCTTCCTGAGCCGCATAAGGCAGCTTCATCCTGAACCGCGTGGAGAGTCTTCGCTCGAGCCGCATATGACCGTCCACGTGTCAGGGCCACGTGGCATTTTCTGGATCTCGGGAGATTGTGTCAGAGATCTCCTTCACTACCCTAGGGGTCTGTCATTATGACAGAGTCATAATTACCTCTTTTGTGTCAGGGCTGCCACTTTTTCAGAGTTGTCAGCCGTCAAAGTAATTAATGCAGGAGGGGAGAACTGTTTTACAAGCCACGTGTCTCCTGTTCTGAGCTGTATAGGACGTCTTGAGCCGCATAGTCCCTCGTGCCGCATGAATCTGTGAGCCGCATGGGCTTCCTGAGCTGCATGGAGTTTCCTGGCCGCATGGATCTTTCTTTAATATTTTCCATACTTCTACACCTATAAATGCCAGAAATCTCGTATACGCATACAAAAATACGTATGACGAGAAACAGGAGTAACACTTTGTGCTATCTTTAGTCTTTTCCAAATAAGCTTGACCTTATGCATATTCTGCTCCACTAGCTCTGGGCGGAGAATATGCCGCTCCCCTAGTCATCCCAACAAATAGGTGATATGTACTTACGCCCGTACAAGGCTACATACAACGCCATCTAGATGCTTGACTGGTGGCTATTGTTGTATGTAAATTCCTCTAACATTAGATGAACGTCCCAACTTGACTTCAAGTCAATTACGAAGAGCCGTAACATGTCTTCGAGAATTTGTTTCACACGTTTCGTTTGGCCTGGCGGTCTGAGGATGGTAAGCAGTGCTAAAGTTTTACTTAGTCCCCACAGTCGACTGAAGGCTACTCCAGAAGCACGACAGAAACCATCCATCCGATTTGAGATGATGGATTCTGGAAATCTGTCCAGGCGCACTATCTCGTCAAGATAAATCTGAGCTAGGCGACACTTCAAGTAACTTCGATGGCAATGAAGTGTGCTGACTTGGTTAGTCGGTCGACGATAACCCAGATAGCGATCGTTCCTCCATGGCGTCTTCGAAAACCCAACAATAAAGTCCATGCAGATATGCTCCCACTTATATTATGGAATAGCAAGGTTCTATATCTTTTCGTTCGGTCTCTGATGCTCAGCTTTTACTTGCTGACGGGCCATGCATTGCGATACGAAGAGTGTCACATCTCTCTTCATCCCGTGCCACCAGAATATTGTGTGGAGGTCCTTGTACATCTCGGTGCTACCTAGATGCAAGAAATATTTTTCATAGTGTACCTCCAACAATATCTTCTTTTATAGTTCAGAGTCATCCGGAACACATAGTCGGCCCTTCAATCACATCATGCCGGTCTCATCATCTGCAAAGTCGGTCGTCTTTTCTGTTGAAATTAGCTCTTGCATCTTCTTCAGGTATGGATCATCCTTCTGAGCGGTCTTGATCTTTTCCCGCAAGCTCGGCTCTAGTTGTAGTTGCGGCAACTGCATTCCCCTGAATCGAACCCGGAGGTCGATGCCCATCTCTTATATGTCCCGAAGTACTCTGCTCTTGATGGATAACAAGATAATATATTTTTGACTCACAGCGTCTGCCACAATATTTTTCTTGTCGGTGTGTAGTCGATCGTCAAGTTATAGTCTTTGATCAGTTCTAGCCAACGTCTCTGTCGTAAGTTTAGCTTCTTTTGAGTGATAAGATACTTTAGGCTCTTGTGATCGGTATAGATCGCGCACACCACACCGTAAAGATAGTGACACCATAATTTCAACGTGAACATAATTGCTGCTAACTCTAAGTCAAGCGTAGGATAGTTCTTCTCGTGCGATTTCAACTGTCTGGAGGCTAAAGAGATCACCTTGTCTCGCTACATGAGCACACATCCCAAGCCATGGCATGAAGCATCGCTGAATATTTGAAATCCCTTAATATTGCCTGAAAGAGCGAATATAGGGGCCGAAACGAGCTATTGTTTCAGCTCATGTAAAGAGCTTCACAATCGTCCGACCCTTCAAATACAACTCACTTTTGAGTGAGAGGAGTCAAAGGCGATGTAATCTTCGTAAAATCTTTCACGAAGTGTTTATAGTATCCCACTAAGCTAAGAAAACTTTGAATCTCAACAGCTGACGTAGGCCGCTTCCAATCAGCAACGGCTTCAACTTTCTTCAGGTCGACTGTAATTCCTTCGACAGAACCCAAGAAATGATACGCTGCTTAGCCAAAATTTGTACTTGCTCTGCTTTGTATACAAATTATTCTCTCGAAGAGTCTGGAGCATGGTCCACAGATATTGTGCATGATGTACTCTATCCTTCGAATAGACGAGAATAGTCAATCAAGACTATGACAAATTTGTCGAGAAAGGGTCAAAACACCCGATTCATAAGATCCATAAAGGCAGCAGGGGTATTTGTTAGGTCGAATGGCATTACCAGGAACTCATAATGGCCGTATCAAGTACGGAAGGCTAACTTCGATACGTCGTCTAGCTTGATCTTGAGTTGATGATAGCCCGAACGGAGATCAATCTTCAAAATACTAGTTCAGATGCGGGGTAGTAGATACTTATTTCGGATGGTGTACTTGTTCAGCTCGTGGTAGTCAATGCACAGATGCATCGACCCATGTTTTTTCTTTACGAACAATACAGGTGCATCCCATAGAAAAATACAAGGCCGAATGAATCCTTTGTCGAGTAACTCTTGCAACTGGACCTTAAGTTCCCTCAGCTCTACTGGTCCCATTCTGTAAGGGGCCTTGGAAATTGGTCAGGTATCGGAGAATTTGTCGATGATGAACTCAATTTTTTGGTCGGGTGGCATGCCGGGTAGCTCATCCGAAAACACGTCAAAGAATTCTGCCACAACGTCGGTCTGACCCATATTTGCACCATCTTGTCGCATGTCTCGAATGGACTCCAAGTAGCTTTCGTATTTGGAATGCACCATCATCCGAACAGAAATTGTCGAGATCACCATGCAAGTCGACGATGCCTTACCATACGAGTAGAAGAATTTAGTCATTCCAGGTATATAGAAGGTAACCTTTTTTCTTGCTCAGTCGATGGTGGTATTGCAAGCGCCAAGCCAATCCATTCCTAGTATGATGTCATAGTCCTTAATATCTAGAACTATCGTATAAAGATACACATGTATACCTCCGATGAAGATGATTTCATCCCTGTAGCCTAAGTGTGCAAGTAGTGACGTGTCTGATGGTATGTTAACGCTAAGATTAAGGCCTAGCAGTGTCATAAGAAATTTGTGTTTGACGGGAAAGTCCGTCGATACAAAGCTTTGTATGGCACTTCAATCAAATAGAACGCGAGTAGGCTTATTATTGAAGTGTAGTATACCTGCCACGACTATTTCTGAGGCGAATGACTTATCATGGGCATTATGGAGACGGTCTTAGCCATTTTATGGTGCGGGCGGTTGGGCTCGAGGCGTTGGGCCTTTATTCCCTAGATGGTGATGTTGATGCTGAGGCACGTTCAAGTTTCTTTTTAGATTTGGGCAATCTCCATGAAAGTGGCCCCTTTTTCTGTAGATGAAATATCCACCATCATAAACTTCACAGTCGATGTTAAGATGTGTGTTCTGATTGGGTTAGGTGCAGTGAGGTCCCTGGTTCCATGCTTGGTATCCGCTTTGGTGGTCGTTGTTCGGATACTTCATTGCATTGTTGCCTCCTGTATGGGCATTTGTGATGGAATGTATGCACAATATCGACACCGGTTGGAGGATACTAACGCTCAAGGCGAAGAGCGTGGTTGATAGACTCCCCCTGTTAGGGTTATATACTAAAAGCATCAATTTCTAGTAACCTTATTCCCTTAAATTTTGAATGAAAATGATATGGGCAAATGTTTGCATATTGTATTTTTTGCAAGTGTTAATACAAATGTCTATTATTTTATATTGTAGATAATATGGTGTGTGGTGTCACACAGAAGATCTTATTATCAGTTCCCTATGGAGTATATAAATAGTTCACAACCTAGACGGACTTGGACAATCTATTGGAAATATTGTAGTATAATCTGGTATTAGTCTATCTTGACTATAGGTTTACACTAGTACACTTTGTGTGTATTGAACAGGACCACTTGAGGTTGTTCTCTTTGTACTGACTACATAAGTGAACAAATACCTCTGTTATTATGGATGTTTGTGCTCTTAATCCGGATATAATAACAGACATGTATATGCAGTGTGCATTACTTTGACTCATGAAAGAGTGAGATTTATTATGGGTCAACAACCTCTATGAATTGGGTAATAACATTGTATATATGATGGGTTGTTGATTATAAATGGAATCGATGTCCCGATACATCGGGTTGACGATGTCCCCTTAAGAAGCTCATAAGGTTGTCATGTAAATCTTGCAGGTGGATTATATTCGACATGACAAATAAAGTTGAGCGGTACTACTTAAGGATAAAAGAAGTCGAATCAATATAGTTGTCAGTAGCTTAATTTGATCGACGGACATTCGATATCCACATGGGGAGCCAAACAAGCATATAGTAAAAGAAGCCCACAAAAATAATTTAGGATTAGGGAGGTAGTGCAACAATAGCTCATTAGTGGACCGAACTATTGTTAATGGGCCTGGATTGTGTGTTCGGGCTGAACACGGGATATCCAGATTCGTTAGGAGGCCGAACCCTAATTTCTCCTCATGGTCCATGTCGTAGCCTATATATATCCTCTATTCTCTGGCTACCATATGACTGATCATAAATCTGAAGCTTTCTCTAAATTCGTGATTCACGTAAGGAGAGAAAGATAGGGCTGCCAAGGAGAAGAAATGGTTGGGTGATCGTCGCCCACACAACGTCCAACTCGAGGAAGGAATACGTGTAGAAGGTCTTGGGGTCGTCCGCTCGAGATTGCTAGGAACTACTTGTCTTCTTTCCACCGCAGGTATAATTCGTGAACCCTAGTTTTCGCTAATGAAGGGTTAGAATATGTATTAAATCTGTTTAACTTTCTATCGATCAATATGCACACCGCAGTAAGGGTCCTAGGAATCCCCAGTTCCATCAATCGGTATCAAAGCCACTTTGGATCTGCGTATTGATTGACACGTCCATGTTGTCCAATAAAACCTGCACTGTATAATAGTCGGTAGATGTAGATCTGTTCTAACTCGGTTTTGCATGTATCTTAGATCCAACTATTATGGTTCAATGCATATTTTTGATTGTGTTCTTTAAACCATGGATATGTCGTGGATATTGTTGTTACTGTGGATGTAATAAATTATGAGGGTTGATCGTGCTTATTATTTTAATTTTTCAATCTAGATTATGTGTGAACTCCTTTGGGAGGCATAGGATTGATGTAATTTTAATTATTTTTGATCAATCATGATGGCGGTGGTGGCTGTTTCTGACGCCGAACAAGATGCTGGTTTTAAGCAGTCCAGAGGCAGACAAATGATTTTCGATGAATGAATCGACAACCAAAACCTAAAAAATGTGGATGTTTTTTGGATAAAGGAATCGAACCCCGAATAGATCTGCACAGCGCCAGATTTTGGATTCGGATAGTTGAGGACGGAGCAGGAAAGATGACCATAATAGTTTGATATTTTTCTCTTTTATTGTCATTTTGCTTTTTCTGATTATGCATATTTATTATTGTGTGGATGTTTTTTTTAAAAAACTAAGCCTACATTAATAATGGATAACATGGACATAATATCAACTAGTAGAAAAACTCTTATTTTAAATAACTAAGTGGGAAAGGATATTTGTTTAGTATAAATCCTATGGTCTCCATTACTGGTTTGTAGGTGATGTAATTATACTTGCGCTTTGGCTTTAGTACCTTCCTCCATATCGGATGAGTATAATTATGGATCACCAGTACAAACTTCCTTAGGGATAATTGTAAAAAGTTACCTAGTATGTGTTCACTTCTCCATCTGAAGGAACTCATTACAAGATAATAGAATTAGTATTAAGTAATGGTATATACTTAGATACAAATAATGATATCCTCCCCATCGAAGTCACTTCTATTATTTGTATGACCAGAGCAAGACCAACATATTAATTTTATTTGTCATAAAGTTATGTTGACATGATAGTAAAATTAATAGGTAGTACCTACTTGAACAAAGTTGAATTTGTATACGTCCACACTATCGTGGCATGCTAAATTCATGATGGTCAAGGTGTTGGTAAATTTCTATTGAATTAATTCAAAAGGTTTTTGCCTTATATAATTTTTATTTATGTGATTCTCAGGATTTAAAAAATGGGTTCTTTTAGTCCACTTATGGTGATTCTTAAAGAAAATAAACTTACTGGACCTAATTATATTTACTGTAAACGTAATCTGGACATTGTCTTGACTGTTGAGGAGTACAAATATATACTTGTTGAGGAATGCCCACCTAAGCCTGATGATAACTCTGATGAAGAGGTTATAGAGGCTTATAAGAAGTGGAAAAAGGCAGATGAGATGGAGCGGTGTTACATTCTGGCGTCTATGTCAAATGTACTACAACATCTGCATCAGGCCATGGCCACGACTTATGACATGATCTATAACCTCAAGAAACTCTTCAGACATCAGAGTAGAGCAGCTAGGTAGTTTGCTATGAAGTGTTTGATGAATACAAAAATGGCTGAGGGTACACCAGTAAGGGATCATCTTCTAAAGATGATGGGTCATCTAAATGAGATGGAGATCCATGGAGCTGAAATCGATGGGGAATCCCAGGTCGATATGTCATGCTCTAGATATTTATTTTTTTAGAATTTTTTTAAAAAAAGGGGAAAACCCCCTATCCATGGCATGACACATGTCATGCCATGTGTCCTAGGAAAAACCTAAAAAATGGCCAATTATCTCCTTTGGAGGAAACTAGAAAGGGACACCTCACCCCTCTTTCCTTCTTTATAAAGCAAAGCCCTCTCTCTCCAATTACACACACATACCCACAAACATAAACTCACCACCACCCCCTTCTCCCACCTGCCGTCGTCCGCCGCCCGCCTACCGCCGTCGTCGCCCGCCGCCCGCCGGCCACCCCCCTCTCCGGCCATCTCTCCATCCTCCTCTTCTTCCTCCAACATTTCCACTTCCAAACCCTAGGTAAAACCCTTTCTTTCTTTCCCATTTCTTTCCAAGCTCAAGTTCTAGGTTAAGTATTTACCAACTAGAGTTATTTTGAACTATGGTGGGATTTAATTTAGGGATTTGTGAAGAGAATCCTAGATTTTCTCCAACCCAAGGCAAGTCCTCTCACCATTTCTCCATGTTTTCCTCTCTTTCTCTTGAAATTACTATAATATCAAATTCCTTATTTGTTCAGAATTATTATCGATAGATTTAAATAATAAAATTTCTAAAGTTAGTGGCACAATCTAATGCTTTGAGAATGACAAGTATTATGAGCAAAGAAATTGAATTTAAACCTATTCATGGTCACAACTAATGCTTGCACCTATAAAATAGACACATGTGTAGGTTATAACACAATTGGACACTTAAAAATTTTGTGATATATATAGGAGCACTATATATATATATATATATATATATATATATATATATATATATATATATATATATATATATATATATATATATATATATATATATATATATGCATAAATTTATGGGTGAACACGCTCTTTAATACTACATGTTAATACAAAAACGTATACATGGACACATATGGTCAGGGTACACATTTATATATAATTACAAGAAACCTTATATATATGTTCAAGGACACCTACATACACATATGTGAATACACATCTTGACTCGATACGTGGACACCAAGTCATGTACTTAGAATTATTATGAACACCTATAAGTCTAGACATACTTTAGGGACCCAATCTATTTACTTGAAAGCAAATCTATATATATATAAATTGTATATTCCTTAGTATGGTATGTATAAATAAGAGTTAGTTTTAGTTTTAACATGGTATTTCAATTCTGTCCATATTTAAGATGGTGCTTAATTAACATGTCTCGGCATGATTATTAGTTAAAATAGGTGTTTTTGGGTACCTATATATTATGGTAACCCTACCCTATTGATTCTTATTTTTCTTTTTTTTTATTTATTGCATCTTTAAAGGAGCATAGAAAATAATTCAATATTTAGTGACATCGGTTGATAGTTAGATGTTATATATCTTCATGTCGCTAACAAATTTTGTTCTGAGAAACTTGATTTGTCTATAAACAGAGCAAATTTCAATAATCAGAAATAAATAAACTAAAATGCTTGCTTGATTGCAATGGTAAGAAAGTTACTATTTCGTATGTATATATGATGCTTGCATGAGTTTCCGGTGTTGAGGGTTGCTCCACCGAAGGGGTCGACGAACCCGATATATACTTGCGTGGTTTCGGTGTTGAGAGTTGCTCCACCGAAGGGGTCGGCAAACCCGGATTTTAATTGTATAATATATTTGTCTCTTATGAATTTTTGGAGTCACCCTATACAAAGGAGACTCTGCCGAAATTTTTGGAAAATTCAAGAGATAGTCAAATTTCTGACTTTCAGAAAAAAAATCGGGCTATTCCCTAAGATCTAAAGTCATTCAGGAAAGGTACTTAGAAACAACTAGGAAGCATTGGACGGGGGAGAACGACCTGAATATCCCTAAATAGTCCCATAGCATTATTAAAGTGAAAAAGCTGATCAGTAAAGTTTTTACTCGTTCGTAAGGCCATACGAATCGAGTTTGTGAGGCTTAGCTCACGTATTTTCGTTTGCTCAAGGGAGGCAAACTAAGCCTAAAGGAGGCTCAAAATTGTTACATCTATTTCGACAGTAACATCGGATAGGTGATTATTAAGCCCAAGGGAGGCTCCAGGCCGGATACTAAGCACCGTGCCACCAAATTTACAGCCTGATCCCAGGTTAACGAGATTGTTGATGGAAAATCGATTAGATGAATATTCAGGGGTTGTTCTCCAATGTTGTATTCCATGTTAGGTCCATTTTCTTTTTGAATTACATTACCTGTCATAACGCCTATCTGGATAAGAGGAATATGATACTCATACATTAACATAAGACTTCATTTCAATATGACTACTTTGTAAAACTATTATATCTCATTTCATTTCATATTTCTTTTACTTTTAACCGTTCTTGGCCGAGGGCTTACTTGTCGTTTCTAAATGACCTAACATTTGTCAACTAGGAGGAGAAGAAGACGTTCCTACCGAGGCGTTACTGCAGTACGTCGAGGAGTAGTTATCTGAAGACTCTCAAGAGATAACCGTACTGTTGTAGTTAGTTTATGTGAATTACCTTGTTGTAATAAACTTGTAAGACAATATATCCTTAGAAAAGGTTTCATGTATAATAGTTACCATATGGGTAATGAAATGTAAGTCCTTGTATTTTCCATTCTGATGGATACAGGCGACAAACGTGAATTTGGCGCGTAGCCTAAAGATGTGTTTATGACGTCATCGTTTGAATCTGGGAAGCGGGACGTGATACGTCTTTTTAGTGGTGGCCCGTGCAGGTCAGCGAGAATGGAAAATCTAGGATGAAACATTGGTTCAGATGAAACATAGGTTCAGATAGGACGTAGGTTCTAGAATTATAAGGAGGACCTTGAGTCCCAATCACACCCTAGAAATCCTTAAGGAAGGTAGTATCAATAGTTAGTAGCATTGAACAAATGATTACCTCTTTCCTATCTAACTTATTTATTTCAATCTTAGTTAAAGGAATACTGACCTAAAGATTCTTGGTGAAGATCATGTCCCGATTTGTGCCTTTTGCAAGATTGGGCAACGACAGCCACAGCTTGGACGAGTATTACGCGTTCATGAAGAAGATGTGGCGAGTAGCACCCAAGGGGATGATAGAAGCTTACGGGGTGCATTACGAACTGAAATATCCGGTAGTAACGGATATAGTTGATGAAAGAAGAGAATATTATAATGCGGTAAATTTCTATGTCCTAATCAAGGCAAACCCTCTGAAAGTCCAGAAACCGATCGCAACGGTACTTTGGAAGAATGGATGCAGACTTATCCAGAGGCAAAAATCCATAACATAAGGAAAATATGGATCTAGATCCCCAATATGTAAATAATGTGTGAATGTATGTAGTTAGAATGTAAATGAGTAAGGATGTAAAGTTTAAAAGCATATTATACTGTCAATAAATAAAATATGCTTTTCCTGTATTCCTTATAAGTACTTCTTACTTAAGCATACTATGAATGTAGGTATGGACCCGTTCATGCCAAGTCTAGAATGGGATGGGAGTGATTATACTCTGTACCTATACCTGTGATATGCCAGAACAATGTGGAATGTACCTGATTGGTATGACATTCACGTCTACCAAGTATTTTATGGAATCTGGCGTCCCATTATCAGGGATATCGAGGACGGTGCTGAAGTGTATTTCAAAAATACAACATACAACCTTTATGTCTGGGATCCAAACCTTATCTACATTGCACTACAAGGCTACGAGGGCACAATAGACGACTTCGAAAGACTTCACCCAGAGGTCGAAATCCTCACCGAGGAAAGGATCCTTATTGAGGCTGTGGATTAAGGAACCTTAACCATGTATATAAAAAGGGGCCATTCTCTTTTGTCTGTTGTATTGTATTTTGGGAATCAGCAGATATATATATAAAAGTATGGATTAGTAGAAATAGAATAGAATACCGTGTCACATTTTGGGAAGATGGGTGACATGAGTAGACTAAGTTAGAAGAATGTAAGCAGATGTAAGTTGGGAGTATAAATACCATTTTCAATTACTCTCATCATGATAATATATATATGGTTCTTGTTGTACACCGTTGTTATCAATAAACATTGTGAGTCAAATATTTCCTGAGGATTGTGTCTTTCAATTTTGTCAGGATATGGATAACCCGGATCAACCTAATAATCCACCACCTCAAGTATCAGCTGAACCAACCGTGACTGATATGTTTCGATTGTTCCAACAAATACTAGAATCCAATAGTCAGCATGCCAATACTGCCCATGCAACCAATACCTCAATATTGGAACAAATACAGAATTCTAGCAATACAAAGGATGGGACCCTAAAGGATTTCAGGGTTCTTAGGCCACCCAAGTTTAAAGGAACTGAAAAAGCAATAGAAACGGGTCAATGGCTAAAAACCATTGAAGGCTTGAAGAAGGCTGCAAAGATTTGACCCGAGGATATGGT
The DNA here is from genome assembly GCA_029216955.1 of Iris pallida. Classification (NCBI taxonomy): domain Eukaryota; kingdom Viridiplantae; phylum Streptophyta; class Magnoliopsida; order Asparagales; family Iridaceae; genus Iris; species Iris pallida. Next base: position 6,227 of record JANAVB010040071.1, on the reverse strand, counting down.
ACCAGCAATCCGTATTCAGCTGGAACATAGTGCTGGATACTGGTGGAGTGCCGAATATCCAGAAGATTCTGATAAGGACATGTCCTAGGCTGGGTTTGAGAAGAAGTTTGAAGAGAGGTTCTATCCTAAGTCAGCAAAGATAGAATTAGAACGGCAATTCAACTACCTTAAATAAGGAAAACGTACAGTTAATGAATATACTGCAAAATTTTCCAGACTTAGTCGGTTTTCCCCAAATATGATAGCTGCGAAGAAATGAAAATATCCAGGTTCTTAGAAGGGATTGGGACCCAACTGAAAAGCAGGGTTGCATCTTATCGATGTCTGACTTTTTCTGAGGTAACGGAAGCTGCTCGAGACCAGGAGAGGATACTAAGAGAAGAGCAACCTTTTTGGTCATCACAAACTAAAAGAATCTTCGAGGAAGGGGCACCCTCCAACAAGAATCATTGGCAGGGACCATCTAAACGTCCTCAAAATGGTAACCCCGATAGGTTCATTGTTTGCAACTACTGCCAGAAACCAGGACACAAGAAAAACGTATGTAGAAAATTGTTGGGACTTTGTTTGAGATGTGGAGCAGGAAATCATCTAACAAATCAGTGCCCTCAGCAGCCCGCAATTGGTGCATCGACACAAGGTTTCAATCAAGGATATCGACCTCCGATTCAGGGGAACAAACCTTAACCAAGAATTCAGGCACCAACCTCACAGGCTGTCATGACTTATGGGAATCAGCAAAGGCCACCATATGCCCCTCCGGTATATCAGTTCCAACAAGCGCGAAGGGCGGGTCAAGCCCAAAATCATAATAAGAAGAGAAAGGGACAAGGGCAAGCATTTATAATGGGAACTGAAGATGCAAATATCCCGGAAGAAGTAGTTTCAGGTACTATTCTAGTTTCTGCACATCCAGTATCAGTATTGTTTGATTTCGGAGCTACCCATTCATTTATAGCATCTTCTTTTATATCACAACGTAAAATAGAATCCCAACCTCTGCTTAAATCACTAAAGGTTCTCACCGGTAACGGAGTGGTAGAAGTCGGTCGAGTATGTAGTCAATGTCCCATGAATTAGGGTGGAGGAGCTTTTCAATCCCGATTACTTATTTTTCCTACAAGAAACTACGATGTGATACTAGGCATGGATTGGCTAAATACAACATTAGCCAATATAGATTGCGGTCAAGGAAAAGTTTCATTTCAACTTCCTGACGGAGAGTCTTATGAATTTGTACGAGGAGTAAGTCTAGGGCAGCGCGGGCTCGTCGAGCTCAGTCTGCTGTCCCAACCTCTGACCATCAGAGAGCTCCGCTTACTGTTAGGCAGGCCTCTGATGGAAAGTTGTACAAAACCGACCGTGTCCAGCCCCCGGCGACAAACGGACAGAGTGGTTCCCAAGAGTCTCCCAATCAGGAAGCAAACATGGTGCCAACACACTCATGTGCTCGGGACCCTCGGGCCCACAAAATGAGTGACTTGTGCGATGGGATTCTTCACAAGCGCAAGGAAAGAGAAGAAAGCTTGGGGTGCAGAGAGTCCTTTCATGGACATCACTGCACTCAAGTTATTATTAACTACTGCTGCAGCAAGGCAGCAGTACAAGAGGACCGGCAGTCCGTCTTCCAACGACTGCAGCTGCCAGGACCGGTCCTGTAACAAAGCTCAGGAGACGAAGCGCTTCTTGTCGCCTCCTACAATTCTGCTCGGAAAATCCCTACCGGCAAGGCGGAGAAGAAGATAAATGTTTCCAGTCCGGCGATCTCTACTAGCACGGCTAGAAAACTCACGTCCAAGCGGCTGTCCACAACCATCACTGGAGGAGTCTATCAGGGCACCCGCTCCAGGACGAAATCTTCAACACTTGGGGATTCGTCGACTGTACCTCAGGGGGTAGCTGAAGCTGGGGGTAGCACCCCTTCGAACGTCCATAACGATCCGGTATTCCAAGAAGATGCACCAGGAGAAACAATTCCCTCCACAGATGAAGTGGATCCAGACATCCCTGAGGACGTCCACGGGTCCCAAGACGAGGTAGCCTCCTATGCAAGGGGTAGCACTTCCTCTGAGTCCGAACTAAAGTAGAACATCCCTACATACCCCGACGATTTCTTGGTGCAAGGGTATGATTCAGAGGGCACATCCTCCACCGTTTCTTTCATCCCTCCTCATGTGAGGACGGTGTTCATGACGAATAACGACCAAGACGGTCCCAGTGATCGCCAACGTATCGACATTCTGGAGGCCATACTTCATACCTTGGTCAAGTCCGTAGACGAGATCAAAGCGGCCCTACCGGCTCTGCAAGGAAGGATGCCTGGCCAAACAAGCTTAGGTCCCACGATCAATGCGGACTCAAACTCAAATGTGCCAAACTCTGGCAATAATCCTCCTACAATGTCGACTCCCACCACTGCAGACGAGGCCAGGAAGGCGAGACGAGAGGTCCAGGAGCTCCGGGCCAAGTTTCACGCCCGAGAAACCTTCCAAGACCTTAGGATATGACAACCGTATCCTGCTGCATGGAGAGATGTCCCCTTCCCACCAAGATATAAGCCATTTAACATCAATCCATATGATGGGAAGTCATCTGCGAGCCGGTACATCACCTACTTTGAAGTCACGACTGACCATCTGCCTCATGACGACGCTATCCTCATACGGTTGATCATCGGGGCATTGGAGGGGGTAGCATTTGATTGGTACCGTAATCTGCCAGACAACTGCATCTATTCCTTCATCGGCTTTAAAAACATGTTCCTTGAAAGGTTCTACGAAGTAGGGCAAGATGTGACCATGTCAACCTTCATGGACGTTGTCGAAGGAGAGAAGTAGCTGACAAGGAACTACATTGAGCGGTTTCGCCAAACCGCGATAAAGTTGCCATCCGGTAACCCAGACTCCTCCTTAATTAAAATTTGCCAAAAGAGGCTGCTCCCCACAATCAGCCTCTGGATGGGCGAAAGTCAATTTAAGGACTGGAAGACTTTCATCATCAGCGCCACTAGCGTAGAAGACAAGTTGAAGAAAGCTCGCCAACTGGGATTGCACATCTCGGAAGGAGAGGACAAGGGCAAACGCCCTAATACCAACAAACAACAATGGCAAGTTCCTCAAAAAATACTATGTCTAAACGACACTTTCCAACTATCTCTCGGATTGTGAGTCATATACCCGCAGGTATCACTGAACTTACACTCTCACTTCAAATCTCCCAGATTGTTGAGTTATGTAACCTTAGGTACCGCTGAATTTACACTCTGGTCACTCTAAATGAATCTATATCGCATCTTCTGGGTAGTAAGTTATGTATGATCATACCTCTGAACTTCCTTCCTAAAAGCGCACATTCCTCATGATCTATTACCCGTACTTTCAGTGCATAAAAAGGGCAACAGATCCACAAAATTCCCGAAACAACCATGTCGATGTCACCTCTGAGTTGTTTCATTTCCATCAAAAAAACAAACCACCCCTTACGTAGAACTTCCACATCCATATTTCCTTTGAGTTGTTCTATGTACCCTTCGTGGAGTCCAATCCTGCCACGTCCTCATTACCTCTGAGTTGGAAGACTCCATTGTAAAGCCCCCATACTTACCACGTCCTTGTTACCTCTGAATAAGTATGTCGGATTTTTCTCGACTTATTATCCGTACCCCAAAAAAACCCCAGGGTACGCCAAGGATAATAGGCCCACAAATGTCCACTGTTGACCACAAATGTCCACAGTTGACCACAAATGTTGTACTATGTTTTCTAGTACATGCGCGTCTTTTCTCACAAATCTCATACCTCTGGAACCAAGCTGTTCCATGGCATTCTTTCGCCGGATACCAAGAACCTCCATATCCGCCTTACCGCGGAGTTGTTCTAGGTATCCCTATCAAACTTATTATCCATACCTAAAAATAAGCTATGTCAAGGATAATAGGTCCACAAATATCCTCTGTTGACCGCAAATGATGTATTAGGTCCTCTAGTACATGCACCCTTTTTTACAATCATATGCTTCTAGAACCCAGTTGTTCCATGGCATTCATTACCCGTTACATAGAACTTCCACGTCCATATTACCTCTGAGTTGTTCTATGTATCCTCATCCGAGTTCACTCCTACCACGTCCTTATTACCTCTAAGTAGGAAGGCTCTACTTTAGACCCATATTTACCACGTCCTCATCACCTCTGAGTAAATATGATGGTTCCCTCTCTCAACTTATTATTCGTACCTAAAACTAAGGTATGCCAAGGATGATAAGTCCACATAAAATCTCCAGCAAAATTACCCAAACCTATCACGTCCATGCTACATCTGATAGGATTTCCACACCTAAACAACTCTACTTTCCATGCTTCTTATTGAAAGTATTCCAAATTTGCAATTTGGAAACTTTGAAGGGGGTCTGGTAGAAGCATGAAAAATATTGCTTTTAGTCCCACATCGAAAAGGAGAAGAAGAAAGGGCTCACTCCATTCTATAAATATAGCCCCCTTTCCTCCTTTAAAAAGGGTACCAACTTCTCTTCCCTCCTTCCAACTTGGACCCTTCCTACTACGCACCTTCGGGTGCTAAGTCGAAGAAGTCTAGGGCAGTACGGGCTCGTCGAGCTCAGTTAGTTGTCCCAACCTCTGACCATCAGAGCGTCCCGCTAAGCGGGCCTCTAATGAAAAGTTATACAAAACCGCACGTGTCCAACCCCCGACAACAAATGGATAGGGTGGTTCTCAAGAGTCTCCCAACAATGATCAAGGGCAAGTACTTTTACTAGTCCCACATTTAGGAGCAAACATGATATCTACGCACTCGTGTGCTCGGGATACCCGGGCCCACAAAGCGAGTGCAAAGGTTGATCGAGATGTCCTTGACTTACGAGATGTGATCCTTCACAAGCGCAAGGAAAGAAGGGGATTCTCTATGCGGCTTGAAATCAACATGGAGTCTCATACGGCTGAAAACCTAGAAAGCTCCATGCGGCCCATGAGGATTTTATGCGGCCTAAAATCCAGAATGCTTTATGCGGTTCAGAAAGCTCCATGCGGCCCATGAGGATTTTATGCGGCTCAAAATCTAGAATGCTTCATGCGGCTTAGAAAGCTTTATGCGGCCCAAAAGCAGCAGGGGGCCTTATGCGGCCCAAAATCAACATAAAACTCCATGCGGCTCAAAAACTGGGGAGTTTCATGCGGCTCAGAACTTGGGGGGTCTCATACGGCTCAAAAAATCCCTCAGAGCTTCATGCGCCTCAGAAAGCTTTATATGGCTCAGGAAGAGCCACGTGGCCTCATACGGCTCAAAACAGGCCGATTACAGCTGGCCATAATTACTTCCTATAGCTGGCCATTAAATGCTCTGACATAAAGTGACAGTTCTGACGGTTCTGACCTAATGAAGAGACACGTCATGCTCATCAAAAGACGAGAAAATCTTTGAGATAGTCGGCGCAGTTCATAAAGTCCAAAGAAGTTCAATATGCGGACCGCCTAGGCCACCCTTATGCGGTTCGATTATGAGGCTACCCTCATGCGGCTCGGTTGTGAGGCCATCCTCATGCGGCTCGGTTGTGAGGCCATCCTCCTGCGTCTCGGTTGTGAGGCCATCGTCATGCGGTTCGGTTATGAGGCCATCCTCATGCGGTTCGGTTGTGAGGCCATCCTCATGCGGCTCGGTTGTGAGGCCATCCTCATGCGGCTCAGTTGTGAGGCCATCCTCATGCGGCTCAGTTGTGAGGCCACCCTCATGCGGCTTTGCCATGAGGTACCATTCATGAGGCTCACGGCATAATGGCAGTCGGGACACGTGGCAGAAGTTTGACTAAGACTTATCCACTAGAATTTATTGCAACCAACAAACCATAACAACTCAGATTGGTCGCAACCAACAGATCATAACAGTTCAGATTTATTTCAATTAACATAATGGCCCAGACTAATTTCCAACAAACAGATCAAGGTTAATCTTAACCAATTCCCAACTGCCCACTTTTTAAGGCATAATTACAGTGATATGGCCACATCCCACTCATCTCAAAACTCTTATAAATAGCAAGGTGCTATTCCCTTGTACACACACAGGGAGTTATACGCACAGAGCCCGAGCAGAGAGACTAGCAACCCCCGCACACTCAAAGAGCATTTCTTCGCCAGAGCAGAAGCTACGTCCTATCGTCCAAGGAGTAAGGTAGAGTTGATATCACTTTCCCGAGCCTCTATCGTTACCCTCCCA